>CM049799.1:17835581-18081275 GCA_027422405.1 Ptychobarbus kaznakovi | reverse complement strand
CCCTCAGTGCTTGTTATTCCAAAGGAACATTACTTTACTTTTATTTCTTTTTGAGGCTATTAGTTAATAGTAACTCGGTGGAAATTGACTCATCAACTCGTCTCCATGGCAAAATTGAATTGCAATGTTGGGTTATAAACGTCTGTGACAGGATAGTGATCTTGTGAAGTCTATAAAATATTAAAAAGCCAACTGCTATTGCTAAAACAGTTGGCACGGAGATCAGTGAAATCAGTTTTGTGGTTTATGTTATGCTTGTAAAAGATTATCTTTAAAAAGATTAAATTGCATATTTGTAACCATTAGAACGGTGATCTAAATTCGGTTTAACTGTAGGAAACATTCCTAGATAAGGATTTGGACACCAAACAAACAACATGGGCAACTTGGGAGAAGACTTTGCAAACTAGTAGCATTTCTTTTTTGAAGTCTGAAGAAATGTATGAAAATATGCTGTTTCAGTTACATGAACTTTCTTTCTTTTAAAAAGTAAAGGCTTTTCCCGTGTGACTGTCGATGTCCAAAAGAAGTCGGGAAGCCAATATGATTAGATTTAGAGCTGTTTTTAATTGCTTTTATAACAATCTATTATAGCATTTATAATATTGAGCACTGACGATGACTCATTCACAAAAAGCCCAGGAAAGTGACAAATGAAAATTCTGTCCTCAAATGTATTCTTTCATCATTTACCTACCTGATAGATTTTATTTTATTTTATTTGACACTTTCACATTACTAACATAATATATGTTTGTTTATTTTGTTATTCTTTTATTTTATTTTATTTTATACTTTATTGTAATTTATTTTTATTTTATGTTTTATTAATGTATTTTTATTTCAAATTTTATTTTTGTTTGCTTTGATTTTCTTGTATATGATATTATATCATTGTATTATTATTTCTTAATTTTTTTACCATTAAAACATGTTCTTATTACTAGACTTAAAAGTTGTACATAAATAATAAGGATAGGCTGCATACATGTAAATATATTGTACTTATAGTGGTTGACATGCATGTTTTTGACATTTTGAGTTGTGCACGTTTTTTGGGCGACACAAATTTCAGCATTTACATAAAATATATAAATATAAAATACATAAAACCCCTCATTAAAACTGTCAGCCAAAATTGCGGTGTACGACACCCTCTTTCCTCTCTTTCCTCACCTGACTTTACCTTCTTTATGCTGGTGAGGTGAAACACGTCTACAAGTAACAACAAGGCGTTTTGTGTTGGACTGCTCTCTCTTTGACTGAACAGTGAGTCATTTAGGCAGAGCGGGTCAAAGCTACCGGAGGGACATTCACACACAGATGTGAGAGCCCAGGGAGTGAGTTTGATGGCTTAACAGCAGTCATGGTGCTGAGTGTATATCACAACCATCCCCTACCAGATCAGCCTCGCCAAAATCACCCTGATTTCTGTTTTTACAGCCCACACATCACAAGACACCTCACACTCCAGCGAGGTTGTTTTTGCACTTTTTCTCTTGTTTTTTCTTGTCCGTTGCAGAGGTGAATGCAGAGACTCCAATCTGGACTTTAACTGCAGCTGGCGGCCAGAAAGTGATGTTTTGTAACATTTGTTTGCACTTTGTATTAGTATAGACTTGAGTGGGCATGACATTTTATGTCTGAACAATTGACATTATTGACTTTTTTTTTTTTTTTTTTTTGTCAGCCAACGTGATGTTTGGCTAACGCTGCAAAATATATTTTCTTGTATGAAATAATAATAAATAAATAAAAATCTATCTACACACCGTGTGTTTTATAAATATAATACAATTAATATAATTTATTTTATATGATAAAATGTTTAATTTAATTGAATAAATATAGTTAATTATTTTAATGTCTACATAATATTGTGATTTATATATATATTAGGGGTGTAACTGTACACGTATTTGTACAAAACTCTTTCGGTTCGGTACACGTGTACCGAAAGAATGCAGTATTTTTTTTCCAGGAAATTTAATTAATAAATGGTGTTTTGACAGTCTTTGATGTGGCATGACATATTGCTGGTATAAACCCAACACAAGCATTGACTCGAGCGGGCCGTGATCAGCTCCGGTTCCCGTGTCTGAGACGTAACGCGCAGTGACTCGTGAACGATCATTCCTTCCTCTGTACTACTAGTTTTAATGCTAATAAACATGACTGAACATCTCATGCCTCATGTAATTGCTCAGCCAGTGTTCAACCACGGAAAGACATGAACAAAACAGTGTGGAAATAAAATGTCACGCACCATTTCATTGACCTCAGCAAGTCATCAGTGTCCACAGCTCGTTAGCTCACTAGAGAAATGAGAGAGGAGCATTTCACAAAATATTACACCATGTACTCATTATATTTTACTAAACCTGTTAGTCTTAATTATTTCATGTTTAAATGAATCTGTTATGAAGCCAGTGTGTAATTGAATATATTTTAACAAGTAGCCTAGACATTTTATTATTTATACATTTAATTTAAAAACTGCATTATGTGCAATTTACATGTTTGCATACAACAATATTTTTATAAAGTTGAGTGTTGATCATCTTTTTAAAAAATAAATAGCAATGACATTTAAGTTTGGCTTAAGTTGTTAGGCCTAATTGTAATCTTATAATGTAAAAGGGCTCCCTATAGTTTTAAAGGGGTCATCGGATACCAATTTTGCACAAGTTGATATGATTCTTAATGAAAATCTGTAACATACTGTGCTTAACATTTCTCAATGGTAGTGTAAACAAAACACCTTTACCCTGTCAAAATCAGCTCTGTGTTCAGCATGCTGATCTAGTCCATGTTTCTTTAAATCCTAGTGAGCTCTGCTGACTCCGCCCCTCTCTTCCGTGGAGTGACGAGCAGATCATAGATGTGTAGAATCCCTATTCGACCGCTCCAGATACATCAGGCATTCACCATAATAATCAATGAATATTCAGAGATATAGAAGCGTATAACTTGCTGTTGTAGACACACACAGTCAATGAGCTCAAAGATTTGCAGACCGTTCCAAAAATGCCGGATGGCTTACGTATCGCAGCCCATAGAAACAGCCGATAATGAGGCATCTAGGTTTATATATATCTATGGAGCATACTAAACTACAGCCGCGAAACTGGCTAACTAGCACATTATAGGAAAGGCGATTTGCAAAGATTAATAAAAACCTGATAAAGCTGTATGACGAATGATTTGCGCGAACAAAGATGCATTTTTGTAGATCGGGGATCGGCGCATTCACTTCAAAGCGAAAGTTATGTTAACTCTCTGCGGCTCAGATGTCGGGAGTAACTGACGACTGCTATATTCATTATTACATCCAACAACAACACACCTCAATCGCTCAGTCGGAGACATCTAGTCTTCCGCTGCACCAGACTCGACACAATGGTGGACAGATGACAGCTCACTCAGGGGGCGGGTCTAAGTTAAGACGGCTTGTCAATCAACTATCGTGGGAGGGGCTTGTACAGAACTACGTCATTCTGACAGGAATCTCAGAACAGCCTGATTTGAGAAAGGGGATTTAAAAAAAAAAAAACACTGGGTGGATTTGTATCATTATAGGATGGATGTGTACGCACACTTCCAACACACATTTATGTTCAAACAACTTGTAAAGTGAATTTTGCATCCGATGACCCCTTTAATAATAAGCTGAGGTAGATTTGTATCACTAAGAAAATTGTAACTATAGCTGAATATATTTAAAGAAAGAGAAACTTGTTCAGTAAACCACTGTTTATAAATAAATAAATAATAATAATTCCCACTGCTGTACCGAAATCATATCAACCGTGACGTCAAAACCGAGGTACGTACCGAACAGTCATATTTTTGTACCATTACACCCCTAATATATATATATATATATATGTATATTACTTTAAGTATTGTATATTAACAAATTAGTTATTAATATTAGAAATTTACAGAACAAATTATATTTATAAAATGTATGGCACCTAAAAAAAAATCCCCCACAGCTGTTTCTTATAGAAATGATTTAGAAACCAGTCTTACAGTAGCATTTATATCATTTTAATTTATATATAATAAAAAGCTTGCAGAAGCATCACTGTTCAGCATGTAACTCGTCTCGTACCGTTTGCTTCACATACTTCATAACTGAAATCATATAGTTGTTTAAGCAATCAAGCTATGATTTCTGCTTGTCAGGTGATAGAATGGGCCAGAACACCATAAAAGGCACTCAGAGCAGCATTACATTTATCAGATTGCTCCGTCCTCTTTTGTTCCCAGTGGTCTTCTGGTTAGCATGTGTTTGATACTGCGGTCGCAGCTGCAGGTATGGCTGGTATTTGCGTTCGGTCATGTTGTGGCCAGCGCTGGCAGGACCGCTGTGTTTTGTTTGGACGGCAGGAGCAGCTTCTCTAAAGCGGGTGATAATGGAGATGTTTGCTTAGGCTTCCCTTTTTCTGCTAAGCCATCTCCAAAATCAACATAACCCCGAAAAATCCACTTAGCACTCACAAGCAGAGATACCACTCCCTCTCGGTGGAAATGGTCATTTGGTGAATGTTGGAAAGCTGCATTTGTAGTGGAGACCTCGAGGAGCATGTGTTTTTGGTGAGAAGGGTCCTCAAACGTCCGGCCAGGTCTGTGTGGGATCTTAAATTAGCAGGAACGAATGAGGATGAGGTTAAAGTGTGAAAAAACATTTTAATTTCATAGTATGACAGTTTAAAATTACATGATTGTTATGTTTGGATAGTTGCTGGGCTGTCAGAGGCCAAAGGTCAAGTTCAACTTTTTTGTTTTTTCTAACTATTAGTATTAATGTTTCTACTGATAAGTCGATTTTGTTTTATTTGAGATAATTTGTATTTTTTATTTGTTTGACTTTATTTTGATTCACATTTTATATTCATTTATTGGTTTATTTAAATTTGCATTATTTAATTTTGTTTTGTTTT
The DNA here is from genome assembly GCA_027422405.1 of Ptychobarbus kaznakovi. Lineage (NCBI taxonomy): Eukaryota > Metazoa > Chordata > Actinopteri > Cypriniformes > Cyprinidae > Ptychobarbus > Ptychobarbus kaznakovi. The sequence continues at coordinate 18,076,326 of CM049799.1, read as the reverse complement.
ATTGCATTTTTTTTTTTTTTAAAAAAAATTTTTTTTTTGTACGTACAGAAGACACATTCATATTGCTACTATTTTTTTCAACAGATGAAAGAAATGGCAACAGGTTTGAAATGACATGAGTTTTACTAAATGAAAGTAGAAAAATTGGGTCAATTTTGATTTCATGTTGACTGTAAACACTTGATGTGTTTGGAGAACCTTTTTAGTGCTTTTTAGGAGGTAGAACATCTTCTGCTGTTACTTTAAAGAACCAAGGAGCGCTTCCTTTTTTATTTTTGATAGTTAATGCCTATAACATCATACTGATCTGAAGAACTGATGATTAAATAATTTTTAATCTGCAAAGAACCACATACTGTCAAAACTGGTTCTTGATAAGCAGTGTATTCTTTGCATTGATGTTTATTTGTTTTAGTGTAGGTTAATTCCCTCACAGCTGAAGTTTCATACGCCGACCCTGGAACGAGACCCTCACATTCAGACCGTCTGCATTGCCTTTAAATAGTTTATCTCCCCTCGCCTGTGTCTCTTCTCAGCTTAAGTGGGTTAGGCTAATTTAATTCTACTTGTCTACTGCTGTCGATTGTTGTACGTCCTTATTTTGTCCTTGTGACCGTTACGCTGTGCTTCGTCTCATGTTTAACATTGATGGATTGAGCTAATGTCTTACCTGAAAGAGACCTGTAATCACATCTGATTCTCTTCACAGCGGCTCATGAGTGTCAGGACTCGTTTGTACTTCACCCTCATTGGGTTCTTTAAGAGCGTCTGGATTGCGTTGTTAATCATGTTTTCATACAAGCCATGCAAATAATAGCTTATTAATACTTTTATTAAATGGTGGACAGAGAAAAATGATAGATACTAGTTTTAAATAAATAATTAAATTGAGTAAATAATAGATTTTTATTAAACTATGTCTGGTGTTTGCCCATGCAGACCTCATCCACAATGCCAAGGTGTTTTGGCATGTTATAATAGATTTTTATTTTATTTTATTTTTAAAATTAAAATTATATATATAATATACATACACATTTCTAGTTTCAACAGAGTTGAACACGTGTGTTCTTTAGCTAATATATATTTCGTTCTATATACAGTATATATATATATATAACTATTTATTTTATATATAATATTCTAATAAAAATCACAAATATTATCTTTATTATACAGGTTGTGAACATGTAAGCTTCAAGCATTGTTGCTTTCTGAAAATTCTTGAAAATGTGAAATGGGCCGAGCATTCACATCGTTTGTGTGTTTGCGTACAGTATATTTCTCTCCTTACTGTGGTTTGAGTGTCTGAATACAGAGGCGATCACTCACGTCTCCTCTGGCTCTCTCGCTGTCTCATGTCACCGCTGGCTTTTCTTGTGGTGTGAGGTCATTCAGATGAACTGAATCAGGCCAATAAGAGTCATCTTTATGTTTCTTAACATCGAAGATGGCCAGGTGGCATAAGAAGCACTTTGAACTCTTGTCTAAACGCAGTAACAATGAGGGGCCTTCCTCGGCACTCGGACCCTTTCAGCGTGGATTAGGCCGTCCCGGGACGAGCGGCGAATCACACGGCGACATGGAGATTGGCAAGACCGAAGTGGCATTGTGACAGGCGGCATGTCTGCTCTCACAGTGAGCCGAAGAGAAAGAAAGAAAGAGAATAGACACTATTGTCTCCTCGCTTCTCTGTTGTCTTTGTGGGCCGCTGGTTTAGGGGAGAGAAATGGAAACGAGCTGGAGGCTTTGGGAAGGTGACACTAAAGCTACTGCATGTCTGGGCACAGCACTCTTTGTGTGAGTCAGAATTTCACCATATTTTTCTGTTTGTTTCATATACTTGTGTACCACAACATCGTATATTTGAGTGTCTGGTTTATATGAGTCACAACGTGAGTCACGGCTTTGGTACTTTAATACTCGGAGAGTTTCAGAGTCCAATGTCACATTAACTCAGAGAAATCATCTCCAACATGTTTTATGCTGTAGTTTTGATACATTGGCACACGTTTAAGTCATGTCGGGACACTGCGGGTCATTTGTTTTTATGCACTGGCAGTCTAACATGGAGTGATGATGACAGCATGCGTGATGAATATTATTGTGTTTTGGCATACGCCCCAAAACTGTATGGTTGCACTATACTATGATTATACCATATATATATATATATATATATTTAAACATTGGTGTTTATATGGTACTGTACAGTGAGTACGGATGGGTACTTTTACCCAAATGTTATGTTATTATTAATAATTATATTATATTAATATTTTAATTATATTAGTTATAAAATCATTTATATGATCAAATTGTTATAGATATATTTTTGGAGAATCTGGTGAATTAAATTCTTAAAATAAATAATTATGCTATGGTATACTTTAAACTTTTTTTAAATAAATCATGGCATTTATGTAGTACTGTATAGAAGGTAGGGGTAGGTGATTGACCAAATTATTATTATATTATATTGTATTATGATTTTATATTATATATCTAATGTATTTTGTTGTCTGAAGAATGGATTTGTTAAAGTAGGGATAACATATATTATATTTCATTATATATTATTATTTTAATTGTTATATTTTTTTAATATTTCATATCATAATTTAAATAATTGTATATATTGTTGTTGGACAAATATGTATTATATGTAACATAATACAAAATATTTAAATGATTATATTATCAAGTTTTTAATTCTATTACATTATTTTTTAACAATATTAATTTGATATTTTTGTTGCAGAAATATTTGCTTCATCAGAATCTGGTGAACTAAATACTTAATAATTATAATATTATTTTATTTTGATATATTTCATAGTATTTGTGTGATTCTGTACATTACAGCAAGTAGGGGTGATATATTATATTGCAGAAATAATATGTATGCCTATTTTGGGTAATATGGTGAACTGAATACTGAGTATGCATTTTATTATTATTATTGTTTATATTATTAGTATACCATGTATATGTTTTGCGTATACCATGGTGTTTATATGGTGAATAGTGGTGAGTGATATATTATATTGTATGTTATTATATTATGTTATTTTATGCTATATTGTAGTATTTTTTATATTATATTGCAGAAATAATATTGATTATTTTTGGCTGAATCTGGTGAATTTAATACTTGAAATCAAGGTGCTACATTTGATTTGATTGGACCGTCTACATACCGACTCGTATTGCCGAGAACCAAAAATCCTGGCATTTCCATGGTACTGCAGTGATCTGATGTACACACAAAGTCCTCCAGCTGTAGATCACACACATCCACGGAGGAGATTTATGGATCTGACTTTGATGACGTTTCATATGGGGGAGATCATTTTTTCTAGCAATCCCACTGTAAGCAGAAGTTGTCAGAAATGAAGCTGTCGCACGAGGCTCGTCTCGCTTATCGAATTTCACAGCAGCATCGCCGCACAATCACGCCATTGATAGCTGTGAATTCCCCTCCCATCAGACGTCAAACCAAACAAGCATGAGACTAATTCACTCGTTTAACTCTTTTACTGCTTGGTTTCCAAACAGAGCTTGAGGTGTGAGATCTGTAGGAAAGAAGCACCACAGACTGTTTGAGGAGGAAATTCAGGAGAAACATCTGAGACTAAGTTGATACTTAAAGGGATAGTTGACGGAAAAATGAAAACGCTCCCTCAGGCAATTTAACGTATGAGTGACTTTCCTCTTGAGTAAAACAGTAAAGAAGATTTTTAGCTGAAACCATGGTCCTTGGTGATTCATAAAATGAAAGTCAATGGCTGCCGTCTCTATGAGAGTCAAAAAAGCATATACAGGGAACAAAAAATAAATACTCGTGGCTCCTGATGATATATTGAGGTCTTATGAAGCGAAACGATCAATCTGTGCAATAAACTGAACATTATTTACACCTTTATAAGCCTCAGGCAAATGGGGAAATACGATTATTTTCCGTGAACTGGTTCTTTTGAGCAGTTCATATCTGTAAACTGGTACTATTTACAAGTTCGTTTACATGATCATGCAACGAGGTAACATCATGTAACTGTATATGCAAATATATTATTAAAGCACCCAATAGTGATGTTTTACATGTCTGAAGTATATAAAGTGAATAAACTAGTCTTTATCAGCTCACCTTTTTACATGAACTATGAGAAACCATAAAAACATTCAATCTTTCCAGTTCAGTTGATTGAGTTCATTTATTACAGGATCATATATGCCAGCATTTGACTTTAGCCCCATATGACTTTTATATATCGTAATCATCTGATGTCGCCTAGTTAATACATTGAAAAAAAATATTCATAAAAAAAAAAAAAATTAAGGTAAGTGGTTGCAATACATTTATGTGAGCTACATTTAAATAAACAAGTTTAGTTGACTAACTTTCAACTAAATGTATTTAAATGTAGCTAAAATAAATTGTTTGCAACCACTTACCTTAAAAAATACTAGCATTTTTTTCAGTGTATTACAGAGTACTTTTGTATTGCTCCAAATATCAGTACGATTGCAAATGCGATATTGATTTTTATAAAACAGTCCAATAAACAAGAAGTTGATATTATTTGACTTACATGTTTGCTCTGTTTCTTCAGTGAAAATAGTTTCAAACAAAGCCACAGCAGAACACTTCTGCGCCTCTGAGCAACACGCAACAGTGTTCCTATGGGCCATTTTGGGTTTATATCTAAAGTATATTTTCCCTGTTTCCAAAATGATTTCATATCACAATTGGACGTGAGTTTTGAATGAGTAACTTGTAGATCTGTACTGTTTCAGATAGTTCCGTGTGATTTGGTGAACTGATTCAACTAGTTCACCAGAAAGAACCGGTTCAAAACGATCGTTTGCTCTGAACCGAGGCTCTGAATCACAGGTAATAAAGTTGAAGATAATGTTCAGTTTCTTGCACAGACCGATCGTTTCGCTTCACAAGACCTCGATGTATCACCAGGAGCCACGGGATTCATTTGGTGTTGCCTGTATGTTTTCTTTTTTACTCTTACAGTGCCGGTAGCCATTGACTTGTATTTTATGAATCACCAAGGACCACAGTTTTAGCTAAAAATCTGTTCCAATGAAGAAGAAATTCATCTATATCTCGGTTGGCCTAAGTAACATACATTTTCATTTTTGGCTGAACTGTCCCTTGAAATAAAATACACTCTGAATGTAAACACTTCAGTCGCACAAAAAGAGCAAGCTCTGAGTGATCAAAAGCTGGTTAGGTGTGTGTGGGTGCGTTGTTGATGGCTCAGTGCCCAGTTCTGCTGGTGGGGCGAGAGCAGCGTGACTTGTGACCTCATAACACGGCACTCACTGCCACTAATTGATGCCACACCGCTGATCTGTTACGATGGGAGAAAATCAATAGCGACAATGATTTGATGCGTTGGTGTGTGCGCGGACTTGACTTAGAGGAGCTTCTTTCTCACTCTGAATGACGTTTTGGTGTCTTTCACGAATCTTAGAGATTCTTTGGATTCTGGCTTTGAAGGAAAGGAGCATTTCACCCAAAACTGAAAACTGTCATCATTTACTTCATCTCATGTCATTCAAATCCCTTATGAAGCATCCTGCGCGCTTTATTTCAAGTCTTTTGTGTGAGAAAAATACTTCAAGGAGAGTAAATGATGACAGAATGTTATTTTTGTGCAATTATTCTTTTAAAAGCTCTTGTATTTCTGTTTTAGATATTTTACGACATTGTCTTGAAATACTGGCCTTTAAACTACAAAGAGTCGGTAGAGTCATGTAGACAAAATATTTAATACTACTTATAAACATGGTTGGAACAAAACCCAGTTGTTTGTAAATATAGCTTATGTCATTACTCCTCATATAAAATAACTGCATTATGCAAATATGCATAAAATTGACTCATTTGGGAAGTGGTAATGTGCAAGATAACATATCAAGTGATTTTTTGATCTGTAGAGAAGTCTGGGGGATTTATGATGTCGCATGTTTTGTGAAAATCTGATCAGTAAAGTAAGTATTTGAGGAATCATTCATTTCTGGAGCGTAAAGTTATGAATACAGGGGTGGGGAACGTTGATCCCTGCAGAGTTTAGCTCCAGCCCTAATCAGACACACCTGAAGCAGCTAATCAAGGTCTTCAGGATGCAGTTCGGTCTTTTATTCCAGGGTTTTTCAGGGTTGGAGCTAAACTCTGCAGGAGAGTGGCCCTCCAGGATCAACGTTCCCAGCCCTGGTTTAATACTTAGGGCTTTTCTCAGAGGCTTGTCTGAAAACACAACTGAACATCAATATTCATTAGAAATACAAGCACGTGCAACTCCCCCTGGTGGACAGATGTTTAGTTCCAATTTTTTGAAAATACAGATTGAAATATAGTAAAATAATTTAAATATAAAATATTTTAAATCATTTTTTTTTTTTTTTATTTTTAATTAATATTTGTTTTTGTTTTTCAGCTTTTTTTAACATTTTGGTAAACTAAACTCTGTAACACTAACATGTGATCCTACCTGTGATTGAATCATTTGCTTTGCCATTTCATTTTAATTTCCAATCTATAATTAATTTATATTAGTATTGTATAAATCTATACATATATATCCTCCTGAGACCCAGCTATGGAGTTTTTGCCTCTGTAGTGGACGTTCTATTTTAGTGTATTTCTCTGAGACCTCTCGTGTCACAGTTGTAAGTCTGGGTGTCCTGTACAGAACACATTCAGGGCTTTATAGAGACTAAATGTTTGGAAGTTTCACCGTGATCACACCCTCTCCTAGGTCTTTAAAGATGGCTACATTTAATTTAGTGAAAAACTGTGCATCCTTGTTGAAATATGATTACATTTTGTAATTGTCATTTAAATCAGAATCATTTTCAAATTGTTTGTCATAATGCAACATCTCAGGAAAATGTTATGGGTTTTCAAATTCAAATATGACTTCCTGTTATGAAACAGGACATCATAATTTCATACATGTCCACTGTAGAGGACACCAGGACTAAAAGGATGTTTATTACACATTTTGGGAGACATAACAATTGAATAGGAACATTAATTATGAATCAATTGTCTTATGAAATATTAGATATTATTATGAAAATCTGGCCATTTATTACTCCCATTATGACAATTCTTTTTTCAACATGCTGTCCCAACAGCAACACATTAATATGCTAATTAGATACATTGTATAGATTCACTGTGTTTAATGGGGAAACCAGTTTATGGAAATTTGTACACACATATTGCATAAAAGGAAATGGTATATCAAATAATTCTGTTATATATTTTATAACATAGATGAGAATCATCCTTAAACAAAGTTTAGTATAACAAAAATCCTGAAACCTAAAAATTGATTGGTGGTTAAAAAAATAATCCCATTGTTTTTGCCTTTTTGATGTCTATTCATGCCATTTTATTTTTTAGAAAAACTGAGGCCTAGTGTTCTCTACAGAGGACATAGAACAAAATATGAATAACATTTTATTTTTCAAAAAATTCTTATGTCTAAACAATGTAATGACATGAAAAAATACTAAATTCACAAAAAAAATTTTTTTTCGGGTCTCAGGATTTTGGTGACCTAAACTCTTTAACACTGACATGTGATCCTAGTGCTTAAATCATTTGCTTTGTCCACAGGTTCACTTATTGCAATTCATGCCTCATATAAATCAGACACTGATGTAACACGGCTTATGAAAGCGCCTGTCCCAGACGTAACCCCAGCCCCTATAAAAGTGCCAACATGTACGCCATCCTCTGCACTTAATAGGGGTGAAAGGTACCAGCATTTCTTCATCAGACGCATGTGAGTTTTTCACTGCAGTCCAAATAAAACCCATGCCACCTTTCTGTTATCCCGTTCTTTTTTGCACTTCAGTCAGGATGGCGTATTCGCAGTCGTGTTTGCAGAGGTTGTGAACGAAGCTCTGTGCTAAAAGCTTCTCCTGTGCAGTCGAACCCTTGTGAGAGAAGCAAACAGAAGCGCTGCCAGTGAACAAGTTTTGGTCCAACTCAAACAAACGCAGCAGGCGAGCCGAACAAAGCTGCTTCTTTCTTCACACTAGAGCTCTGGTTTCAGGTCAGGCGATTACAGAAGCACCTTTAGTGACGCCTCGTTAATCAGAGCCTCGTCAGGCTCACTCGTGTTTAGCTCTGCCAGAACCGGTCGACGAGACGAGGCCGTATGTGGGGATTTCATACAAGCACAGTTACAACTTCTGATCATTTTAAAGTGAAAAAAAACAAACATTATTTATGAATTTTTTGTTTAATTCAGAAACTTTTTTATTTTTTCTATTTCCATTTACATTTTGCTTAATCCATTTAATTCAAGGTTAATTGAAAGTCCAAGACTATCCAACTTTTTCTTAAAATACGTTATTTATAATATTTAAAAATGTCTATTTATATTAAAATACTATAAAATATTTAAAAAAAAATTCTAGTCATTTCTTTCTTTTTAAGTTTTGATAATTAAAAAAATATAATTTTTATGAAATTTTTTTATTATACATTTTATTACAAAATGTACGATTATTTGTTTGTATATGCAATTTTTTTTAATTTAATTGTGAATGTTTTGGGCTGTCTAACATTTTAACTTCCCCTCTATAATGAATATATGTTTGGACATTTTTCAGAATCAAAAGGTGAAAATATTTACATCAGGAAGATTATTAATTTAAGTTTAGTTTTTCAGCTAAAATTTCTAAACAGGTTATTTGTGAATTTTAATTTGAACTTTTTCATTTAATTTCTGTTTTGCTTAAATGTACATTTAAATGTTGTCTTTACCAGGATGTAGGAAATCTGAAAATTGGGGGAACACCAGATACACTCATTAATATTAATTAGGTCATGTAACCTTTTTTCAGTAGTTAACCCTAAATATTTAGTACATTTTAGTTTTGTAAAATAAATAAAATGTCTTTATTTTACACATTGTTGCCCATTGTTTCGTGTAGTATAGCTATTTCATATTACCCCCCCCCCCCCCCAACAGAACTCAAGACCACCTCAGAAACCTATAGTCCTGCGAGCCGTGCTGTGCCGTGCTGCATAGCTGAATTAAATAATATGCTGTCATGGCTAAGTGGATTACTTAGCATTATTGAAAATGAGTAATGCTGCAATTATGGGTCGAGGGATGAGAATGGGGTCTGGGAAAGCCTTTTAGCCGCCGAGCAGATTCATACGAGACGGAGGAGCCGCACCAAATAGGATGAGATGCATTCCTGATTGTGCCACGATGGACAGAGATGTCAGGCGAAACAGCTGCGAGAACAATGCGTCTCGGATGAGGCTGTACGTCAATGTTGCAGGACGTGGATGCGTATGTGAAAGTGGTTGACTCTGGTTATTTATATTAAGAGTTGTAAAACTAGTTGTCGTTAAGAGAAAAGCTGCAACAAGGACCCGTCTGTCTGTGATGTTTACTTAATTCGACATTAAAGTCAACCAATCAGAATGAACCCTCTTTACTTTCCTAATGCACATTGCTTGCTATATTCTGAACAATTTGTTGTGCGCAATTATTCTAAAGGAAAAATATTTACTTTTCTATTTTTCAAATAATAATAATAATAATCAAAGGCTTTTAATTAGTTATTTTTCATATTTTTACTTTTTTATTTAATACGTTTAATACGTTTTTGATTTAAAAACTTCCTTGTTACATAGTTTTTAACCTTAATAATAATAATAATAATAATAATGCTATTTTTATAGCACCTTTCATACAAGTAATGAAGCTCAAAGTGTTGTAAAATAACATACATTACAATAAGCACTAAGTTCTTCATATGAGAACAAGTAAAAATAACATGATATAAGATTAAATATAAAACTCAGTTCATTAAAAAATGACGTATTCAATGCATGACAGAAAAATAAGCAAGCAAATAAATAAATATATAAATAAACAAAATGCCATTTTGTATTATTTGTATTTATTTTGACTGATTGTACAAATGCAATTAATCCTAAGGCATAAACTCAAGTCTCATAAGTCTCCTCCTATGTTGTTCACATGCAAATGCATCAGATTACTGAAGTAAAATAAGTTATGAATGCTGTTTTGTTTATTAAACGTTGTAAAACAAGTTGTTGAGCAAAGAAACACCAATAGCCTTGCTTGTAACCCTTATTTCCGTTGACATTAAAACCACAGGCCTGATCTTCAATAGCCAACTGTTCTTTTAAGAGCTCACATGTTGTTTGCAAATAAAAAATCAAGTTTCCACCTGGTTTTGCAGTATTTACGAAATCTCTTTATGTCCTTTGAAGGTCCTCGTCATAGTAGCATTAACCTACCGGGCCGCGAGGCCTGACAAACATCACATCAGCTGTCTGTAGGAGAGCTCGGAGTAAAGATATTCGTTGTCTTTGCTGTGGTTGTGCCCTTTATCTGATGAACAATGCATTAGGGCAGCTCATGCAGTATTCATGCACCAGTCTGAGCATTGATGCATTGTTCTTCTACTAAAGGCCACCTGTAAAGATCAGTCTCGTTTAGGACGTGTACTCTGCATTAGAAGATCAAAACAGTACTTGACAATCTATCTCTTGCATTAAGAGACAGAAGTGCAAGAACCCAGGCAGATTCATGATGAGCAGGTGACTAATTTGTAAGAATTAATATACACCTAAAAATGTATATTTGCTTTTTTTAATCAGATTTAGAGAAATGCAGCATTCCATCACTTGCTCACCAATGGATCCCCTGCAGTGAATGGGTGCCGTCAGAATGAGAGTCCAAATAGCTGATAAAAACATCTCAATAATCAAGTAATCCACACCACTCCAGTCCATCAAATAATGTCTTGTGAAGCTAAAAGCCGCATGTTTGAAAGAAACAAATCCATCAATATGACGTTTTTAACTTCAAACCATCTCTTCCAGCTATAATACGAGTCCATAATTCATAATGACACTTCCTCCTGTGAAAAAGTAAATTCCCTATTGTCTCTCACATTAAAATCCGTTGAGATGTTTGTTTAGAATGGTTTTGGTCTGTTTTTAACGGTGTTTGTTGTTTTTACGGTGTTTGATGTGTGCACTATTTCTCTCCTGATTCAGATGAAACAACTTTTTAACTGGAGGAAGCAATATTATGGATAGAGGACTCTTATTTTAAGCAATTAACAGTTTGAAGTTAAAAAAGCAGCTTAATGATGGATTTGTTTTTTTTAAACACAGTTTTTCACTTCACAAGATGTTATTTGATGGACTGGAGTGGTGTGAATTACTTGTAGATTGTTGTGATGTTTTTTATCAGCTGTTTGGACTCTCATTCTGACGGCACCCATTCACTGCAGATGCTGCATTTCTCGAAATCTGATGAAGAAACAAACTCATCGACATTTTGGATGGCCTGACGTTGAGTAAATATTCACAATATACATGTCCTCTCCTTTATTTCTTGGTTTGAGATAAATGTTTCCCAGCTCAAGACACGTTACCCCCCCCCCCCCCCCCCTCGTTTGATAACGTTCAGTAATGGCACAGCACGCGTGTAAACTCACACAGTCATGCCGTTCTTCTCAATCTTGTCCCAATATGTGGTTGGAAATATGTATAACTGCAGATGCTTGTCAGAAAGCATCAAGGGTTTTTAAATTACCATTGAAACCTCAATGAATGAGAGTGTTGTATAAAGTCCCAGAGCTTGAATTGTGTGAATCATATAATACGACTTTCAGTGAGAGTCTGACAAACTAGGATGATTGAAGTTCTGCCAAATGCCAATAAATAAATGATTGTTGCAGAGTAACATCCTGCCTATTATTTATATCATAAAATATAGTAATATATCGTGTCATATATGTAATATATCATCAATAATATTAATAATACATATACTTTATAAATATTAATAAAATAAATGTATACATGTAATTTGTTCATTCATTTGTTTTCTAAAACACACACACACACACTGCCACTCAAAAGTTTTGGAGCAATAAGATTTTTAAAGCCTTTTAAAGAGGTCTCTTCTGCTCATCAAGGCTGTATCTATTTGATCAAAAATACAGAAAAAAAACCTAAAATTGTGAAATATTATTGCAATTTAAAATTACACTTTTCTATTTTAATATACTTTAATATATAATTAATTTCTGTGATCAAAGCTGTATTTTCAGCATCATTACTCCAGTCTTCAGTGTCACATAATCTTCAAAAATCATTCTAATATGCTGATTTATTATCAGTGTTGGAAACTGTTGTGCTGCTTAATATTTTCTTTTTGGGGACCTGTGATATTTTTTTTTGATTCTCTGATTAATAAAATTTAAAAAGAACATAATTTATTTAAAAAAAAAATGTTGTGTTAAAATGCTATTCAAAACTTTGGGGTCAGTGCATTTTTTCTTTAGTTTAAAAAAAAAATAGATGAATACTTTTATTCAGGAAGGATGTGTTAAATAAATAAAAAGTCATATTAAAGACTTATATTGTTAGAAAAGATTTATGTTTTGAACACATGCTGCTCTTTTTAACTTTGCATTCATCAAATAATCAAATACAAGTTATCACATGTTCCAAAAAACAATATTAAGCAGCACAACAGTTTCAACACTCATAATAAACCAGCATATTATGATTTCTGAAGGACACTGAAGACTGGAGTAATGATGCTGAAAATTCAGCGCTGCGTCACATAAATAAATGATGTTTTAAAGTATATTAAAATAGGAAACCAATATTACAAATTGCAATAAGATTTCACAATATTACAGTTTTTTTCTGTATTTTTGATTGAATAAATACAGCCTTGATGAGCAGAAGAGACTCCCTTAAAAATAAAAATAAATCTTACTGATCCCAAACTTTTGAGCGACAGTGTATGTATATATATACATACACATATATACACACACAAACTATGCCCATGCCTATTGTCAGCTTTAGTACACTAGCATATAAATGGCCTTGGAGCTAGAATATATGGAATAAATGTTATAAAACTTGCATTTTTTATTTCATTGGGTCTTTAAATAAATCCCCAGATTCTTTTTTAACAGTTACAAGTTGGCAAACTTTAATTTCACAGTTGGGATCATCAGTGATGCCAACTCTTAATTTGGTCCTGATTTATTTTGAACCACACAGAATGCTGTTTAGTAAATAGTTGTGGTGTTTTCTACGGCTCCAGCGGATAGCTAATGAAAAATAACCCTGTGATATTCATGCTTGAGATGCTTCCTGCTGAAGTTGCTGAAACTCAGCATGGCATAGCCGTCATTCAGTCTTCCTCATGGGCTTTCCTTGCCTTGTGTCCCGCTATGAAGCACTCATATGGTTCCAATCTGAGGTGACACAAATCTCCTCTCCCTCCTGCGTTTCCTGTCCTCCTCATGCTCCGAATGAAGGAAATGCCAGGGCTTTACCCGTCATGAATCGCAGGTGTGCTCTCCACGCTCTCTTCGTCTCAGTTCTGATGAGTTAGCACTTTGGTTTGATCTCTCCCATAACTCTTTGGGGGTTTCCCTGAGGCGTCCCCTCGTGGAGACATCAGCAGAACATGTTGGAGCCATCGGCCAGGCTTCAGGGCAAATATTTAAGGTCTCTCAGTCTCGGTTATCCTGCTGTCATGCTCATAGTTTGCCTCGGGAAAGTGAATGTGTAAGATGAAGGCAAAGGAGTAGATGGAGCCACTGGTGTTAATTAAGAATATATCCTGTCCTGTTGATAGTTTAACTAATATTATAAAAAAAAAATATTTTGTTCGACATGTTCCAGGTTTCCTGTGGTAATAGAAAACCTAAAGTTAATGGGGTTTTTAAACCCCAAAAATTTGACGAAATTAACCAAATAGAATAGAATGCTCATTTCTCAAATATTTACTCAGATTTAAATTACTGTTACGGTTATTTATTTATAAATGAAAAAAATACATATTCCTTAAGTAAGTCCTGCTCTAATTATTGATCTTAAAAAATATAGATATTGTAGATCTAATTATTTTTTTCAATAATTAGTAAAAACCTGTAAATATAACCTGAAACTCAAAAAAAAAATATTTATTTTATTTTATTTTACAATAGTTACAATCTTCCTTTTGCAAATAGTACCCCAATTATGAATGAATGAATGATGCATTTATATAGTGCTTTATTGTGTATTGTTGTACACCCAAAGCGCTTTACGATCATGTGTGGGGGGGGGGTCTCTCCTCAACCACCACCAGTGTGCAGCATCCACTTGGATGATGCGACGGCAGCCACAGGACAACAGCGCCAGTGCACTCACCATACACCAGCTACAGATGGAGAGAAGAGAGAGTCATTGAGACAATCAAGTGTATGCGCTCACCACACACCAGCTACAGGTGGAGAGGAGAGAGAGACATAGAGCCAATCAAATGTATGCGCTCACCACACACCAGCTACAGGTGGAGAGGAGAGAGAGACATAGAGCCAATCAAATGTATGCGCTCACCACACACCAGCTACAGGTGGAGAGGAGAGAGAGTCATAGAGCCAATCAAGTGTATGTGCTCACCACACACCAGCTACAGGTGGAGAGGAGAGAGAGTCATAGAGCCAATCAAGTGTATGCTCTCACCACACACCAGCTACAGGTAGAGAGGAGAGAGAGACATAGAGCCAATCAAGTGTATGCACTCACCACACACCAGCTACAGGTGGAGAGGAGAGAGAGTCATAGAGCCAATCAAGTGTATGTGCTCACCACACACCAGCTACAGGTGGAGAGGAGAGAGAGAGACATAGAGCCAATCAGGTGTATGCGCTCAACCACACACCAGCTACAGGTAGAGAGAGAGAGAGACATAGAGCCAATCAAGTGTATGCACTCACCACACACCAGCTACAGGTGGAGAGGAGAGAGAGTCATAGAGCCAATCAAGTGTATGCGCTCACCACACACCAGCTACAGGTGGAGAGGAGAGAGAGTCATAGAGCCAATCAAGTGTATACTCTCACCACACACCAGCTACAGGTGGAGAGGAGAGAGAGTCATAGAGACAATCAAGTGTATGCTCTCACCACACACCAGCTACAGGTGGAGAGGAGAGAGAGACATAGAGCCAATCAAGTGTATGCGCTCACCACACACCAGCTACAGGTGGAGAGGAGAGAGAGTCATAGAGCCAATCAAGTGTATGCGCTCACCACACACCAGTTACAGGTGGAGAGGAGAGAGAGTCACAGAGACAATCAAGTGTATGCGCTCACCACACACCAGCTACAGGTGGAGAGGAGAGAGAGTCATAGAGCCAATCAAGTGTATGCGCTCACCACACACCAGCTACAGGTGGAGAGGAGAGAGAGACATAGAGCCAATCAAGTGTATGCTCTCACCACACACCAGCTACAGGTGGAGAGGAGAGAGTCATAGAGCCAATCAAGTGTATGCGCTCACCACACACCAGCTACAGGTGGAGAGGAGAGAGTCATAGAGCCAATCAAGTGTATGCGTTCACCACACACCAGCTACAGGTGGAGATCAGAGAGAGTCATAGAGCCAATCAAGTGTATGTGCTCACCACACACCAGCTACAGGTGGAGAGGAGAGAGAGTCATAGAGTCAATCAAGTGTATGTGCTCACCACACACCAGCTACAGGTGGAGAGGAGAGAGAGTCATAGAATCAATCAAGTGTATGTGCTCACCACACACCAGCTACAGGTGGAGAGGAGAGAGAGTCATAGAGCCAATCAAGTGTATGCGCTCACCACACACCAGCTACAGGTGGAGAGGAGAGAGTCATAGAGCCAATCAAGTGTATGCGCTCACCACACACCAGCTACAGGTGGAGAGGAGAGAGAGTCATAGAGACAATCAAGTGGATGCGCTCACCACACACCAGCTACAGGTGGAGAGGAGAGAGAGTCAGAGAAACAATCAAGTGTATGCGCTCACCACACACCAGCTACAGGTGGAGAGGAGAGAGAGTCATAGAGCCAATCAAGTGTATGCGCTCACCACACACCAGCTACAGGTGGAGAGGAGAGAGAGTCATAGAGACAATCAAGTGGATGGGGATTATTAGGAGGCCATGATTGACAAGGGCCAGTGGGGTTACACCCAGGGTTATAGATCTTATAAAAATAATTAGATATAGATTCAATTTGTTTCTATATAAAATAATAATATAAAACCTTTCTTTCTTTCTTTCTTTCTTTCTTTCTTTCTTTCTTTCTTTCTTTCTTTCTTTCTTTCTTTCTTTCTTTCTTTCTTTCTTTCTTTCTTTCTTTCTTTCTTTCTTTCTTTCTTTCTTTCTTTCTTTCTTTCTTTCTTTCTTTCTTTCTTCCTACATGTGACTGGAATTGTCTAAACTGATCCGGAAACTCACAGAGACTCACTGGCCAAAGAGTGTGGGAAACCATGGCACCTTTTTTATTGGGTGTTTTGACTCTGGATTAACCACGAGTGCAATGAATTTCTTGGAACTAGCCTCTCAGCATGTCCTGCGAGTTTGGTTCTCCATGACTACAGCTTGTAATGAGCCACTAAATGAGATAAATAGCCACGGAGCATATAATGACTTCTACTCTAGTCACCTCCAGTCAGTGAACTCACTAATCTTCCCGTTTAGCTCCTAAAGACGTCAATCTTGATACACACACATGCTCAGACACAGTCTTTCTGTGGTCTAGTAAGGAGGATTCATTAACGCTCGGTGGTAAACAATCTACGGTGACCTCCCTCAGCTGGCCAGCTCTTAATCAGCTGTGTCTAATCCCTGTGAACCCTCAGTATTATTACTCAGTAATAATAAAAAAGACAGATCATCTTTCAATGCGCTCTTTAAACGCAGATATACGGAGAGCGCTTCAAGGCATCATTGCACCCTTGTATCTTCAAGCTCTCTGCCTCTTGTTATCCACTTTTTTATCTCTCTCTCTCTCTCTGGACTGAGGAAGCTCTTTAGATCTCGTTGCACACAGATAAAAAAGCATTTCATATTGTGTTCGCCTGCAGGAAGAGCCATTCTCTGCTCTGCTGCTTTCAAAGGGCTGGGACTGGTTTCTGTGGTGTGGGCTTTTACACGCTCAAAGCACTAACTAGAGAGAATATCGCAACAATGCCACTAGTTTGATGACATTGTTATGCAAATGTCAATGGTAGACTATACTGTTCAAAAGTTTGGGGCTTTTTAATGTTTTTGAAAGTCCATTCTGCTCACCAAGGTGGCATTTATTTGATCAACAATACAGTAAAAACTGTACAAATGTGAAATATTATTGCAAATTAAAATAACTGTTTTCTATTTGAATATATTGTAAATGTATTGCTGTGATCAAAGCAGATTTTTCAGCATAATTACTCCAGTATTCAGTGTCACATGATCCTTCAGAAATCATTCTAATATACTGATTTTCTGCTCAAGCAATTTTATTTTGAAAACAGTTGTGCGGCTGCTTTTTTTCATGTTATTTGATTAATATAAAGGAACATTCTGTTACATTAGTCTTTACTATCACCTTCTGACCAACACTTTTAAACTGCAATGTATTAAAATGTGACAGCATGTGACAGTTTCTGTTTTATTCATTTCTAAGCGCATTTAAAAAAAAATATAATATAATAAGAACTCTGGAAGGGCCCTATTTAAGTTTTTAATTTTGGCATTTTTTATTAATTTAATGCATCTTTGCTGAATAGAAGTATTATTTTCTTTAACAAACTTTGAACTGTTGTGTATATTGAACAGTTTGAAAGGACAAACCTGTATAGCACATGAGCATTTCTGTTTTATGCATTTCTAAGCATTGCAAGTCAACAATAAATGTCCCTTAGCTTATTGTGAATGATTCATCATGTCATTCCAAACACATTTTAAACATCATAATTTAGCTTTGAAATGTCTCTCATATCTGTTTTTTTATGTCTGTCTTCCAGAAACTGTGGACTCCCTGGTGCGTCAGGCGGAGAACCACACTCACACCGTCCTCCTGCAGACGTACCGTGATCTGGCCGGTCCGGCGGTGGCTCCTGTCGGGGAGTTTTTCACAGACGTGGGTCTCTTCGTCTTGGGCTCCGAGCTCAGTCTGGAGGAAGCCTCGCAGCGCTTCTTCGACGCCCTTTTCCCCCTGGTTTACGAGCAGCTGGTGGAGCCGGATCTGTCACGCTTGTCTCCGCCGTACGCCGAGTGCGTCCGTGCCGCCTGTCGGGATTTGGGGCCGTTCGGCGGAGCCCCGGGTCGGCTCGCCGCACTCATCTCCCGCGCCTCGCTGCCCGGCCGGGTCTTCCTCCAGGCGCTGCACTTGGGCGTGGAGGTCATCAACACGACCGACCACATTCAGCTCAGCCGCGAGTGCAGACGCGGCCTGCTGAGGATGAGCTACTGCCCACACTGCCAGGGTCTGACCACCAGCAAGCCCTGCATGGGCTACTGCCTCAATGTAGTGCGAGGCTGTCTCGCCAGCCTGGCCGAAGTGGATGCCCACTGGAGGGAGTTTGTGCGCTCGTTAGAGACACTCTCCACCCGCATGCACGGGGCGCAGGACCTGGAGCAAGTGCTTCTGGAAGTTCACGGGCTGGTGAGGGACGCGGTGGCCCATGCGCAGAGGAATGCTCCACGACTTTCTGCACAGGTACGCAGGATATTTGTAAGGGAGTTTGCTGAACGGGGCTGGTAATAAAAAAAATTAAAGGCAGGGTAGGTGATTTGTTTAAAAAACATTTTTTGTTGTTTTAGTTGAAAGTCTCTTCACATCCAATGGCAATCACTGTTATGTGGTTTAAATTTATTTTAAGGGATAGTTCACCCAAAAAATGAAAATGTGATGTTTATCTGCTTACCCCAAGGGCATCCAAGATGTAGGTGACTTTGTTTCCTCAGTAGAACACAAACGAAGATGTTTAACTCAAACCGTTGCAGTCTGTCAGTCATATACAGGTACATCTAAAAAAAAATTGAATATCATGAAAAAGTTTATTTTTTCTTGTAACTTATTTCAAAAAGTGAAACTTTCATTTATTTTAGATTCATTACATGTAAAGTAAAACATCTAAAAAAAAAAGTTTTAATTTTGATGATTAGAGCTTACAGCTCATGAAAGTCAAAAATCAGTATCTCAAAATATTAGAATATTTACATTTGAGTTTCAATAAATGACCATCCATACAGTATCAATTCTGGATATCCCTTGTTCTTTGAAACCACAATAATGGGGAACACTGCTGACTCGAAAATTATCCAAAAGACGATCATTGACACCTTTCCAAATTCTCCTTCCTTACCTTTAAGATCCAAATTGATCGTGCATATGCCATCACTTACTTTTGAGTAAATTAGATGAGTTCAGGTTGCTCAAAGGTCACTTTAATGAACTATTGCTTTGGATAAAAGTGTCATTGTTGTCACTTAGACTTTATATTCTTAGTCAGGAAGTCTTCTACTCTTTATTGTTTTGATGCATTTGGCAGATGATTTACCAGATGCAACTTCAAAATATGAACTTTTTCAGTTCATGCATTCCCTGGGAATCGAAATGGCTGTTCGTTTATATGTAGACATATTTGCTGGATGGATTTTTAGAACATAAATGTGTAGAAAATAAAGTTTTTAAATGTAACATTTTGGACAAATTAGGCAAACTTTTTTCATGCTAAGGCTAATTTCAAAGCTATCATTTTAGGTATTTATAAGTATATATATATATATATCAATTAATAGTAAATATTTTCAAATTTTTGGGTAATTTAATTTTATAGTAAATAACTTTACAAAAAATAAACCTTTATTAATGGGAAGAATTGCTTAAAAATTGTGTGGTGAAAATGCCACAAACATAAAAAAAAACAAACCTGGCACAATCAATGATAATAATAATATTATTAATTAGTATTATTATATATGTAATATATTATATAAATATATAATTATATTTATTTATATAATTTTCACACAATAAACATCACAAAGCCTATTATTTTATTTATTTTTTTGTTTCTTTGTTTAAATTCTAGTTTTAAATGTGTGGAAATCAATATGTTTAATAAAGGGTTTTTACAAGTTAAAATGTTATGGGACAAGAGTAATTAATACAATTTATACAAATATTAATTATTTTTCAGTGGGGTCATATCATATATTACGATCTCCAGAAAAAAATCTGGTTTATGTTGTAAGTGATTTTGGCTGGACTAAAACAATGCATATAGGCCAATTACATACTAATTTCTGTTTTTCACAAAGTCTATACTATTCTGACATGACTTGATGGCAGCATTTGAGATTGTGAATTTATTTTAGCTTTAAAATCCTGAAGGCTAAACGTTCGTTTACTTTTATCACTTCGAAAAACCTTGCATTCACAAATAAGTGAATTTGTTTTTATTTCAAACCCAAACACTGGCCGTTGCATTTTTGCTAATTTTTTTAATGCCTTGAGAATTTGGTCTTAAAGCCGTGGTGTAACTACTGTTTGGACGGCGTGGAATGCAGTACGGCCTGAACATGAGTTGTTCGCAGTCTCACATGCCATGCTGCAGCCAGAGAGCCCAGAACAGTCCCAAAATACTCTCCGTGTGGGCAGCTGCAGCGGGACGGCCGGCCACGCTCTTGTGTGTGGTGTGTGTGTGTGTGTGTGTGTGTGTGTGTGTGTGTGTGTGTGTGTGTGTGTTGTGTGTGTGTGTGTGTGTGTGTGTGTGTGTGTGTGTGTGTGTGTGTGTGTGTGTGTGTGTGTGTGTGTGTGTGTGTGTGTGTGTGTGTGTGTGTGTGTGTGTGTGTGTGTGTGTGTGTGTGTGTGTGTGTGTGTATTTATCACGTCCTGACAAGTAGCATAAATCTTTATCTTGTTTTTTGGAAATCCCATGCTTAAAATCATACAGCATAAAGTTTGAAAATCAAAAATCAAATTCTCCGTGACTAAGTGTAGTAGTAAGGTGGTGTTGGGCAATACAGGTGTACAGTAATGTATGGAAACCCAAAATGGGACCCAAAATGTGTGTGTGTGTGTGTGTGTGTGTGTGTGTGTGTGTGTTGTTGTGTGTGTGTGTGTTGTGGTGTGTGCGCAAAATAAGCCCTTGAACCACATGGATTTGTCAGTGATCGAGTGACACTGGATCTGCAGGGGTCGGGTGTGGATCAAAATCTGGATCAGAATCAAGTCTCTAATAAGGTGTTGTGACTGGTTGAGGGTCATGGCTAGTATAAGAACAATACAAACAATTTGTATGACCTGTGTAAATTAAGTCCAAATTATCCCAGTTGTTCTGGAGGAATGATGATCTTCATAAAACTCAAGAAGTGTCTAGAGTGTCTGGGATCTGTGTTTGTGTGTGTACATATAATATATATATATATATATATATATATATATATATATATATGAAAAGGTTAATATTATTTAAATATTTTATATTAATGTGATTAATTGTAATTGTTATGATATTAATACCATATTGCATTATATTATACAAAAGTTGCTGGATATTGGCAGGAACTGGAACACGCTGTCGTATACGCCGATCCAGAGCATCCCAGACATGCTCAATGGGTGACATGTCCGGTGAGTATGCTGGCCATGCAAGAACTGGGATGTTTTTCAGCTTCCAGGAATCGTGTACAGATCCTTGCAACATGGGCCGTGCATTATCATGCTGCAACATGAGGTGATGGTTGTGGATGAATGGCACAACAATGGGCCTCAGGATCTCGTCACGGTATCTCTGTGCATTCAAAATGCCATCAATAAAATGCACTTGTGTTTGTTGTCCATAACATACGCCTGCCCACACCATAACCCCACTGCCACCATGGGCCACTCGATCCACAGTGTTGACATCAGCAAACCGCTCACCCACACAACGCCATACATGCTGTCTGCCATCTGCCCTTTACAGTGAAAACCGGGATTCATCCGTGAAGAGAACATCTCTCCAAAGTGCCAGACGCCATCGAATCTGAGCATTTGCCCAATCAAGTCGGTCACGACGACGAACTGCAGTCATATCAAGATGAGGATGACGAGCATGCAGATGAGCTTCCCTGAGATGGTTTCTGACAGTTTGTGCAGAATTTATTTGGTTATGCAAACCGATTGTTGCAGCAGCTGTCCGGGTGGCTGGTCTCAGATGATCTTAGAGGTGAAGATGCTGGATGTGGAGGTCCTGGGCTGGTGTGGTTACACATGGTCTGCGGTTGTGAGGCCGGTTGGATGTACTGCCAAATTTTCTGAAATACCTTTGGTGACGGCTTTTGGTAGAGGAACGAACATTCAATTCACGGGCAACAGCTCTGGTGGACATTCCTGCAGTCAGCATGCCAATTGCACGCTCCCTCAAAACTTGTGACATCTGTGGCATTGTGCTGTGTGATAAAACTGCACATTTTAGAGTGGCCTTTTATTGTGGCCAGCCTAAGGCACACCTGTGCAATAATCATGCGGTCTAATCATCATCTTGATATGCCACACCTGTGAGGTAGATATATTATCTCTGCAAAGGAGAAGTGCTCACTAACACAGATTTAGACAGATTTGTGAACAATATTCGAGAGAAATAGGCCTTTTGTGTACATAGAAAAAGTCTTAGATCTTTGAATTCAGCTCATGAAAAATGGGGGCAAAAACAAGTGTTGCGTTTATCATTTTGTTCAGTATATGTAGAAGAGATTAACTTGTAGATCTGCCATTTTTTGTCTGCAATAATGTTATTGTAATAAATTAAATGTGCGTGTCTCTTCAAACAATGAAGCTGTGTTTAGTTACTTCAGAAAACAGCGATTTTACCACCTCGTTGCTGAGGAATATAATGAAGCGATTTAGTATCTCTGCTGGTAGCACTTTATTTAACAGTCCTGTTCCTCATGTACATACTATGTTCTTATTTTAGTAATTACCATAACTAGGTAAAAAGTAGGTACTTACCCTGAACCAGGGCTGGACTGGTAATCTGGCATACTGGGCATTTTCCCGGTGGGCCGACGCACAATCGGGCCGGTACATGTTCTTCTTGAATATATATATATATA
The DNA here is from genome assembly GCA_027422405.1 of Ptychobarbus kaznakovi. Classification (NCBI taxonomy): domain Eukaryota; kingdom Metazoa; phylum Chordata; class Actinopteri; order Cypriniformes; family Cyprinidae; genus Ptychobarbus; species Ptychobarbus kaznakovi. The sequence continues at coordinate 18,053,369 of CM049799.1, read as the reverse complement.
TATATAGTTCGAAGTGGTGGTGGGCCGCCTGGACCAAAAAACCGCCAGGGCCGATTTTTTGTCCCAGTCCAGCCCTGCCCTGAACCTAATCTAGTAATCTCACTTTCCTGTAGTTTTATATAAACAATCACTCTCTATTTCTCGTCCTTTACAGTCTTGCCAATGCTGTTGCTGCTTGAGTTAATAAACAGCATCACCTAGTGTTTGATCATGTTACTACAGGCACATCGACCCCTGTTGACCTGTGCAAGTGTCACAGCACTGAGCTTCAGCCACTGTTAAATATCCTGTTAGTGTGTGTAATAGTGAGTGTGTGTGTGTGATCTGTGCAGGTGCACAGGGTGTGCGGTCACCCCGACAGACAGCAGCCGGAGCAGGTGAGCAGCGGTCAGCACGGCAGCGCCGGACGAGACTCCATTCCTCTGAAAGGAGCGGTCAGAAACACAGACGACACGCTCAGCAACCGGAGGAAGTAAGCCTGGAAAACAGCTGCTAACATCAACACATGCTGTATACTGCAGCCAAAGCTCTGGACACATCTACTCATCCTTTATTGTGTTATGATGACTGTTTACACCGTTTAGAATAAAGAAGTCATCAAAACTATGAACTATAACGAGGATATGTCATGTCCAAACATCATTGGACACAACATCTCTTGATATTAATACCATTAATATTTAATATTACAATGTTTTTACCCCATATAAATATATAACGAATACTGTATGCCTCAATGTTAATTAAGCATGCATTTATAATAATATATTGTATAAATTGGTATTTTTTGCATATATAATTAATAATTTTATAAAGGAAAAACATATTTAACAAAATAAATGCAGTATAAATTTGTATTTGTACATAATTATTAATAATGTTTGGTATATTAATATAGTATTTTTAATTACAAATAAAAATGTGTATAATAGTATATTGAAAATATATCTTAATTTTAATAACATGAATATTGGAATATTATTAATAATATTTTTTGTCTCATACAGAAAAAAACACTTAATTTTTTATAAAATATATATAGTATAAATTGGTCTTTGTACATATGATACATTTTATATATTTCATATATTTATATAAATTTGAATCAATAATATTTAACAAGGTAATACAAGATATGCAAAATATAAAAATATAAATGTAAAATATTTGGGGGTCTTTTAAAAAAACAAACATCTGTTTAAAGACACTGGTTGCTAGTGATGAGAAATGTTAAATGTCAATATTTATATTTTATTAATATTAATGATAATAACTACACAAATATTATGTATATAGTATTAATAATGTGTCGTAGTATTTAGAAATGTTAGACATTAATGTGTAATAGTATTTAGAAATGACATTATTTATTATTAATATGAAATATGATATAATATTTTATAACATAAATACAATATAGATTGGTATTTTGCATATATAAATAAAATCTATATTTAACAAAATAAATACTGTATACATTTGTATTTGTACATAAATATTATTTTATTGCATTAACATTTTATATATTAATATGACATTTTTAATTAATTAAAGACGTTGTGTATAATAGTATTCTGAAAACATGTTTTAATATTACTGACATTAATATTAATATTTGTCTCATACAGAAAATACATATTTATTTTTTAATAAAATAACAGTATAAGCTGGTTTTGTACATAAGGTACATTTTATATAATATAATTTTAATTTAATTTAAAAATGTTAATCAATAATATTTAACAAGGGAATACAAGAGATAAAAAATATATACTGTAAATGAAAACTAGTTGGGTTTGTTGGTTATGTTTATAGTTCATTTGTGCACATAAACAGCTCTAGATATGAACTGCTCATTCTTATAATACGATGTCCTTGACATCAGTAGTTCTCAGGAGCTTGTGTCGTCGCTCCATCTGCTGGACAGACCGTGAAACACTCCTCTGTGTGTCTGCAGGGAGTTCCTCAGCAGTCTGCGTCTGCACCGCACGTTCTACGGCGGCCTGGCCGACCAGCTGTGTGTGAGCGACCTGGCCTCTGGAGACGGGACGGCCTGCTGGAACGGGGCCGGTGTGGCCAGGTAAACATCTCAAATCATCTGCACATCTTCATGTTCATAAGCCTGGCATAAATCAGAAAGCTTTCTTCATGTCAGCTTCTTTAGGTGTGAATAATGACCGTGGTTTATTCCAGAATGAGCTGCTTATACGCGTGTCTGTAGTTTTATCATATATGAATGCATCTCTATTTATCTGATTTGTGATTACTGCACATTTTTTATTTTTTTGGGGGGGGAATCCACTCGTTCCTCAAGGTTCAAGGTTCTTTATTATTCATCACATACACAATCATACAGGGTATAATCAGTAGTGAAATGTAAGTCAGGACAGGTCCGCTCAATGGACAGTGCAAAATAAATAAAAATAAAACAATGAAACATAACACAAGAGAATATATATAAATATAGGTAAGAATAAAATAAAATAAGGTGTAAAATGTGCAATGAGATAAAATGTGCAATACAGTATACTGTGGATTAATACATATTAATATAAACAGGGATGTGCAAGAGGAATGTGCAAAAAGGTTGTACCGGGTATGTACACATAGCAGCAATGCGGATGATGGAGAATAATGGATGTTTTTTACAGTTTATTAAATTGAGTCCAGTAGATGTTATGATGTTATGTAGTTGTTATGGTTATATATCTGAAGATTTGAGCCATGAACCCTCATGCTAGTCCAGGGTGACTTTACATAAAGTTAGTGCACTGTAAGCTGTTTAGGATAATGGTGTTTGCTGAAGGACTACTATATTCTACTGGGAGAATAGAAATGTGTTACGTGTTATGTTCCCAGGGAACACACATAACGGAAACGATGTATAACCTGAATGCACTGTAAGTCGCTTCTGATATAAGCGTCTGCTAAATGCATACATGCAAATGTGCCGTGTCATTGATGAGATTCAGACTTATGTATTTATTCATTCTGATTAGTATGTAGTTTTATGGAGGATAGATAGATTTAATTATAAATCAGGATATATTTTTGGAGTTGTGCATATTTCCAGTATTGCACATGCAGGCAGACAGGTTATGGATGTATGGATGGATTTATACTTAGATTAAGATTCTTAATGGAACATTTTATATAGTGTAAATAACATATAAATTTAATTAGGTAAAAAATAATGTACATTATATATTTATCAAATAATTAATTTGCTTATCTTGAAGTAAATATCTTCCAGATCATTATTATAATAAAAAATAAACAGTTTTATAATATTATAAAATAATACTTGTTATTATTATTATTATATTATTATTAAAACTAAAAGTAAAAAGTGAAAATATATATCATTAATTTATTATACAATATATACAGTTTCACAGTAAATGTTTTGTTCATTTTGTATGTTGTTTTCTGAGGCAAACTATTAGCTTGCAGCTGTTTAACTGTGTTGATAACTTATTAATATAATAATAATAATAATAATAATACTACAACAACTACTACTAATAATAATATTATTATTATTTTTAATATTCATATAATTATGAATTAAGTGCTCACCTAATTTCCAGTAAAAAGGGAAAAATACGTTGAGTTTAAGTTGCTTTTTATAAACGAACCCCTTTCTTTTCTAGAAAGTTGAATCTGGAAGTGAAAGCTGTGGCCGCTCGTCATTGCAGAGGAGTGTGTATGGAGACGGACTCGTGTGAGGGCTCCGTCTGTGTAATTCATGACTGTATGTGCTGTTGGTCTCTGTTCACCATAAACAGCTTTATAAGTGACGGTCGGGCCAGCTGTTCATCCTCTCCTCTCACCTGACCTGTCAGCGCCTCAAACACTCCCATAAATTCACCGCCGGGGGTATTCCCCCCCGCTGTCAGTGCTGGCAGGTGGCAGGTGGGAGCATATTTCAGGAGGAGAGGTTATCGCCGTCCAGCAGTAAACGCTCACGGGACGAGACGGACGGTTATTACTGCCAGAGGCGCCGTCTAGTGGACACTTGAGGTTATAAAATAAACTTCTGTTGTGTTACATAATCTCCAATCAATGCAGTAAAGTCATTATTATTTGCTTATCGGTTAAATCGGTTATTTTTGCAATTTAAATGATAATTTGATTGAATTTTGGTGCAGGATTAATCGGCTTATTTTATTCAAATAATTAAGGGTGCACTTTTGAAATGTATGTAAATTAAGACCGATGTTCACTTTAATTTAAATGAACAGAACAGAAAAGGAGTAATCACAGTTGTGCAGCTAATAGCTAAAGGTTTGCTTCAGAAAAACTAAGCTAAAACAGTATACTGGCAAATAATTATGCAGATATTCATTTGGACTTTTAAGTTGGTAGTATAGAAAAAAAGAAAGAAAAAATCAGCTGATTTCAACAACAATAATAATAATATTTTTTGAGCAGCAAATCAGCATATTAGAATGATTTCTGAAGGATCATGTGACTGGAGTAATGATGCTAAAAATTCAGCTTTCACAGGATCAATATTTTAAAATATATACAAATAGAAAGCAGTTATTTGAAACAGTAAAATATTTCTGAATTGTTCTGTTTTTGCTGTACTTTGGATCAAATAAATGCAGGCTTTGTGAGAACAGACTTCTTTAAATACATCACAAATCTTATTGTTCAAAACTTTTGATAATACAATTTTCCACAATAATGTTTTTTATTACAGTAATAAAAACTGGAAGAAATTAAATTAGATTATGTAAAAAATTGTTTTATATTTTTATTTTAAATATATATTTTTAATAACGTAAATAATTTAAAATAATTAAATAAAATAGATGTTAAAATTTAATTAGAAAATTACATTTTAAATAATTAAACAAAAAAACAATCAACAATAATCAATACAATACAATAATAGTTTTTATTTTACCTGGTTTAGCAATTATGTAAATTGTTTGCTTCAAATGACTGAACACGAAAAGATGAAGGCCAAGGAAGCGAGCGAGATATTATGCAGATGTTTTAATCCAATTATCATGGTTTCCAAAAGTAGGCACTACCATAGTATTCTTTGAAGTAATTTGGTACATTGCGGTAATAATTCAGCATCACATGATATGTTTCAAAGTTGCTGAAATTGCATATTATTAACATCACTATACCGGGGTATTATCATTTTCAAGGGTAAACCTGGAATAAAATGAATGAGGTAAACGATGTTCTATAACTCTGTAGTACTTTCTCTGATGAATCCGGCATCTTTAAGACTACGGAGGAACGCAGTGATCTTTGTTTTACTGCGATACATGGACCACTTGTCTCTCTCTATACTGACTTTGACACAGCGGTCTACTTATGTATGGCAGCCTCATCCTCCATCGCACCTCAGGCCACCGCTGTTAACGCTCGGCCCACCGGAGGTAACGCTGATAAATAAGCACACAGGCCCCGCGTCTGCAGCACAGAGGGATAACAAGGACAAATAAATCAGGACGGAGGGCAACAGACTGATTTAGCAAGGCCACTCGGGCCTGAAACGAGCGGATTGGGCCCTGGTCACTTTGAAAGGGCCGCGGTGCATGTCCGAGAGCGGGGCCAAACAACCACCGGCTATTAGCTTTGATAAATCAGAGCAGACGCAGAAGGAAAGGTGAAAGTGGGACCTTAATGTTATTTATGGAAAGTTCACTCATTACGGATGTAATGAAAACAGAAGGCTTAGTTTTTGCTCTTCTGTTTATGAAAACAATGACCATGAAAACGTGCCTGGGTCATATATCACCTCAAACTGGGGTCAAATATGCTATTTATTCTTTTATATTTGATGTATTATTTTTATGCCTTTCGAGCATTTTGTGTACTTGTTGTGATTATAATTCATGTTTATGATAAGCCAAAGACAATTTTTCACTTAGTGAATCTATAGTTAATCTATAATTTTACAAAAATTGTGTGGGAAAAATATCTATTTATTTATTATTTTAATACAATATTATATATATAATTACATTTTTTATATAATATTTATATATTTTTATACCACCGTAAATTTAAGAAGTATTTAAAAAGTAAAACTAAATAAGTGGCATATTATTAATTAAAATTATATATTAATAAGTAATGAATATTAATCAATGTTGTTTTTAAGTCAGACAAATTACTATTGACCACATTAATATCAATACTAAATATAATATTAATTTAAATTAATATTATCCAATGTTTTCAAAATATTATATAAAATATAAATTTATTACAAAATTAAATTAATTATATTAATTAAATATAAAAATACAAATTTATACTGTGTACACATACATGTGTATGTATGTATGTATATATGTATATATATATATATATATATATATTACAGTCATGGCCAAAAATATCGTCAGCCTTAGTAAATATGATCAAAGAAGGCTATGAAAATGAATCCTGCATTGTTAAAGTAATTTAAAATAGGGGATAAATATCATTATAAAATGTATTTCATAATGATATTTCCCCCCCATTTTAAATTCTTATTCTCCAATGAAAGGTTAGAATTTTTTGATTTTTTTAAGAAAAGATCAAAAGGATTACCAATGCAGATTCATTTTCTTTGATCATATTTACCAAGGGTGCTGATATTTTTGGCCATGACTGTACACACACACACACACACACACACACACACACACACACACACACACACACACACACACACACACACACACACACACACACACACACACACACGAGAATACTGTTTTTTATTCTCATATGTTTGTGTATATATATATATATATATATATATATATACACACACACATAGACACACATATATATGAGAATACACAATGAGAATAAAAAAACAGTAGTAGGAAATTGTTTAATGCAAAAATTCTTAATTATCCTAAAAATAAGGATATTCTTCTTTATGCAAAATATAATTAGTGGCTAATTTTTTAATCTAACCTGAACATGTTTTCCCAAGATTCATTCTTGTATTAATTATGCATATCTGCATTGGACTCATAAAGATAAAGAGGTTTTGTGTATCTCTAAAGTCAGTGGAAAATGACAAATGATTCAGGTATAATGGGACCTTGTAGAATATTAATACACGCTACTGATAATAGAAAACAAAGTGCAGTTTCAGGTTAACCTTGCAGCTGCTGCTGATTTGATCTCTGGTGAAAGCAGGCTGTAGCTTTGCTTTGAAAACTCCAGATTCAGACTAATTGTTGTACATTTTCTGAAGAAAACAGGACTAGCTGCTTTGATGTTGGGCTGCTCTGAGTGGTTTTAGTGCTCTTTTAGTGTAGTGTTTTTCTCAATACTTGGAAATGTGTTTTGCAGCCATTGCCTTGAGTAGACTCTAGTCACCGACTAAAGCCTTCTATGGATCTTACAGAGTTATTTATGATGCATATAAAAGCGAAAAATGTAAACTAGGGATCTGGTCTCAAGAACATTTCATGTTGCTTGTGTTGAGCGTCTGAGAAAACAGTTGAAAGATTCTGGCAGACCTTTCCTCCGGCTGACATGGACCTTTGTCAGCAGGACGTCCTGACAGGCTTTGTCCTTCTGAGACGTGTGCATTACAGGAGAGAGAATCACAGTAACTCATTCCTGTCGTGTCAAGTGTACAAACATTCGCTTTGGGCGCTTGCAGACTACAGGCGGCTCTGATGGAGAATTTGATGGATCTGATTCGGGATCCGGGTCAGTTTGAAATCAAGCAGGAATAAAAGTGTGCTTTATTTATGGATGGTCATCATTTATTCAACCACATGCTTCTCCAAATTCATATGACTGACTGTCTTCTGTGGACACATGAGTTTTTGTTTTTCAGGGTGAACATGGCATATGTTGATCTTATTGTAATCCATCCGTTCGTTCCTTCCTTCCTTCCTTCCTTCCTTCCTTCCTTCCTTCCTTCCTTCCTTCCTTCCTTCCTTCCTTCCTTCCTTCCTTCCTTCCTTCCTTCCTTCCTTCCTAATAATAACTGACACTACTGGTTCCCTTAGTTAATATTTTTTCTTTCTTAGTATATTAGGACTATCAGGTTTGATTTATTGATTTACTTAATTATATTTCCTGACATTGTCAGTCCTAAAAAATTGACTTATGTATCAGGACATCAGCTTTAATTTTATTTTAGCTTCATAATAACTTACAATCCCTCTTATATGTTGTGCTTACTATGTCAGGACATCACATGACTCACTCACACACACACACACTCACACACACACACACACACACACACACACACACACACACACACACACACACACACACACACACACACACACACACCACACACACACACACACACACACACACACACACACACACACACACACACACACTCACTCTCAATCTCTCTCACACACTCACTCACACTCACTCACTCACTACACTCACTCACTCACTCACTCACTCACTCACTCACTCACTCACTCACTCACACACACACACACACACACAACACGTATTCATTAAATTATTTATTTTGGCATATTATTGTTGACGTCACCAATCATCTTATTTAATATATTAGCCTATCTATATTAGAACTAAGTCTAAAAGAATTGTCACTACAATTGCTAAGTGCTAAATAAAACTATTAATAGAGTTATTAAAGGGAGTTATTGAGTGGAATTTGGAATTGGAATCATTAAATCCCTTACGATGTTTATTCTTGATGTTGAGTTCTGCTGAATTGTTCCATGTTTAGCAGTGCTTTTAATGTTGAAGTCTCAGGCTGTTTGTCTGTGGCTTGTTTGCAGCTGGAGACGTTTGTGTTTGATGAGTGAAATTATAATTCCTGCCCAGACGATCCACAAACACCCTCACACACACAAAATCAACACGATCGCCATGTTTTATTCATGATGATTACACTCGGTGCTGCAGTCCCCCTTCCCGCCCATTTCCCGCAATCGTTTCGCTTTCCCTAAATGTTTATTTATAGTTGTTTTTGTCAAGCAGCTACATTCATGTGTTAGGTTAATAAGCTGTCTGAGCTTGAGATCGATGTGCGTTTGAAGCACATTTGGATCTTCTGTTGGAGTAATGGCACGTCATCTGTCTTTGCACTTTTAATAAATTAACATCTCATTGAACCAGTTTGGTTAAACTAAAGTTCTTCATCATTATGCTACTATTACGATGGACTATTTTAACCAGTTTTGCCCACTGTGAATGAATGAATGAATATCTTTATTGTCATTGTACAAGTACAACGAAATTGAAGTAAAGCAAGCCTTTAAGGTGAAAAAAATAAATAAGAATAATTCACAATTTACATTCACATTTCTGCCGGTCATTACAAAATTACTAAATGTTTAAATCATTGTTATGTTCAGTGCAGTTATTGCTCTGGGGTAGAAACTGTTTTTTAGTCTATTAGTCCGAGTTTTCATTAATCTGTAACGTCTGCCTGAAGGCAGCAGTTCAAAGTGAGTGTGTCCGGGGTGAGATGGATCTCTGAGAATATTATATGCCTTCCTGAGACAGTACGAACTTTACCGGTCTTCCAGGGAGGGGAGGGGACATCTGATAATCTTTTGGGCCGTGTTGACGACCCTCTGGAGCGCCTTCCTCTCTGTGACTGTGCAGCTGGATGCTCTCTATGGAGCAACGGTAAAAGGACACCAGCAGTTTCTGTGCAAGTTGATTTTTCCCAAGAATTCTCAGAAAGTACAGTCTCTGATGTGCCTTCTTGATGGCAGCAGTGGTGTTGGTGCTCCAAGTCAGGTCATCATTGAGATGGATGCCCAGGAATCGGAAATTGGAGGTCCTCTCCACAGAAGATGACAGGGCTGCGCTGAACTCCAGCCTGACAAACTGGATGAAAAGAAAGCAGAATCCATTCTTCCGGAAACGTCCGCCGCCAGTCAACACGCGATCACTTTCCCTCGGATCAGTTTGCCCCGCGGCCCTCGTGATGTTTCATTCCGGCCCAGAAGCTGAAATTGAATTTCCTGTGGTGATATACACATCCACACGGTGAGGGATATCAAGGTGCTCGAGGAAGAGTTCAGAGCTCCTGGTGGCGTCTTACGCTCAGAGCGGAGAGCAGATGTTGGGTTATTGTGAAGAGCAGCAATGAAATCATACTGACATGTGTGTGTGTGTGTGTGTGTGTGTGTGTGTGTGTGTGTGTGTGTGTGTGTGTGTGTGTGTGTGTGTGTGTGTGTGTGTGTGTGTGTGTGTGTGTGTGTGTGTGTGTGTGTGTGAGGAATTCTTTCATCAACCCGTATGGCCATTTTCTGCTCTCACTGCGGTCTGCTTTTGTTTTCATAGTATTTATTTGTATTTATTATGTTTTGATCCGTTTTATACTTCTAGTGACTTTGGTGAAAACGGCTTAAATGCATTCTTAACACAAACAGCTGCCAGTGCTTCACTTCTACAGTATATATCAGAAATTCAGTACATTTTATTCTTGTTATAAACACAGCTTGTTGCACTTTTGATGTTAGAGCCATGTTAAGGTTTGTGTTGTTGTTTTCTCTCTGTCCGTCCGTCCGTCCGTTCCTCGTACCATAGCGTCCCTTTTCATTCAGATGGCGACTTACAGTGCGAGCATGTGTCTGCAGATCAGCTTGAATTTGTTTGGAAGTTATTATGGGTTCTTTATTCACCATTCGAACAATCCTTCGTTGTAATTTTTCATAAATCTTGCTCTTCCGTCCACATCCAGGGAGGTTAGCTACAGTGCCATGGGCTGTAAACCTCTTGATGAAATTGTGCACAGTGGACACAAGAACATTAAGATCTATGGAGATGGAGATTGTCCACGTGTTTCCAAAAAATGTTCTCTCAAATCCACAGACAACTCTTTGCACTTCTTTCTTTTCTCCATGCTCAGTATGACACACAACACAAAGGTTGAGTCAATGTTTCTCCATTTTAACTGGTTGCAAGTGTGATTACTATATTGCCCACAGCTGTTACTTGCCACAGGTGTGTCTAAATACAAATTACAGGAGCATCACATGCTTGGAAAGCACTTATTTCTTACAATTTCAACAAGGTGCCAATCTTTTTGTCCAGTCCATTTTCGAGTTCTGTGTGAAATTTTATCAAGTGTAACTTTTCTTCTCTGTTTTTTTGTGTGTTTGTTGTTGCAGTGCAAACAATAAGCACTTGAAAACCAAAACATTTGCAATAGGAATAATTTTCTGAGAGAAGTGTTGCATTTTCTGACAGAATTACTATATAAATTGTATATATATACTTCATTAATAGTATTTCTTTATTACATTATGTACATTTGTTTATAGTAGTATTTTGAGTAAGTTTCAGATTGCAGACATCAAGGAACAGTTTTTTAAATATGTGCACATATATATATATATATATATATATATATATTGCTTATAATATTGCCTCCCACTGTGACTCAAGTCTAAACTGCAGTTAGTGTAAGGATTAGAAGGTGAGTAAATGATGACAACGTTTCCGTTTAGTGTCATCTGTCCCTTTAAGGCATCTCAAATCACCCCCATAAAATAAAAATGAGCACACATAACCTTCTACTTCATATTTTGAAGGCTTTATTTTGTAACACAAAAGGCATTGTTAATGAGTGTGACCTCTGCTACGCCGTCCCATTTCTCCTCTTCTCTCTGTTTAGCATAAATTATTAGCGCTAGCATGTGGGCGACCACATCCACTTCCAGGATTAATGACTCACTCTCGCACAGACACCACACTCCAGCGCCCGGCTCTCCCTCGGCTCCCTGAGCTCCCGTTTCTTCAGGGCACTGCGGTGGGACGATGGGGAGTGCCGTTACCCCGATTACCTTTCCCAGGCCTCATCGACCCATTTACACCGACGAGGGATGCCGTAGTCCCATATTTGCTCATGCAGGCTTATGCCTTTTATTTGTAGCAAGTGAGATGACCGCATAGCAAACTAGCATTTGAAAACTTTTAGCTTTTCTATTGGTAGACTTTGGACACTAGGTGGCGCTAATGTGTCGTGTAATCTGTCAAGTGGGTGTTAATGTTTATAATTATCAACATCGTTGGTATTTTTAGGAGATGTGAACATTTATATTCACAGTCTTTGTTTTCCAGGAAAGTGATCCAAGAATATTGATGATTCATATCAAGGGCGTATGCCGAGTTTTATTCAATTGTGTAGAAAGAGAATGTGCCTCCTCCAAGTACTTTCTGCCTTTAACTGGAAATAGAAAGTAGCTAAATATCCTTTTGCCAGGCAGGGACATAAAATAAAGCTTCCTGTCTCTAGAAAACCAAGAATATTTTCAGTCGGAAATATTTTGTTTTATGTTTTTGAAAAAGTCTGTTCTGCTCACCAAGGCTGTGTTTATTTGATCAAGGTGCAGTAAAATTGGTGAAATTCTGAAATATTTTTACAATTTAAAATCATTGTTTTCTATTTGAATACATTTTAAAATGAAATTTATTTCTGTGATCAAACCAGAATTTTCAGCATCATTACTCCAGTATTCAGTTTCACACAATTATTCAGAAATCATTATAATATGCTGATTTGCTGTTCAAGAAATATTTCTGATTATTATCAATAATGAAAAAAGTTGTGCTGATAAATATTTTTGTGGAAACATGACACATTTATGTTAAAAAAAATTTTGGATTCTTTGATGAATATAAAGTTCAATAGAAAAAAATTAGTTTGAAATATAAATGTTTTGTAGCGATATAAATATCTTTAATACCACAATTTATACATTTAAGGCATCATTGATGAATATAATTAAGTACCTGCTCCAAACTTTTAAACTTTTTTTTTTCGTATCTATAACCTGGATTATGAAATATAAGGTGAATACTTTATAGAAAGTATTACAAAATAAAAAGAACATAGATAAATAAATACCATAATAATAACTATTATTATTGAGTCCAAATGTATAATTTGGTTGTGCTTCTCTAGTTAATGTTTAGTTGTAGTGCTGAGTCTTGGCCAGATGGGGGAGCTGTGTTCATTTCAGGATTTCATTCTACCATCTCTCTCTCTCTCTGTGTCTCTCTCTCTCATCTGTGCATTCAACACGTTCATGCATTAAAACAGGCATTATTATCGGACCAAACAGGAGACTAGTTACGCAAGGCAGCACAGGTACTTTTTGGGGGGCTTTATCAGCAGAGACGATTCTCAAACATTCATTCACAGGTGAGAGTTTCTTCAGAAACAGCGGCCTGAGGTGATTCTGAGGCGGGAATCCAAATGGGAAATGTTTAAGGTCAAGTAGTTCACATTGTTTCACGTATCTGCGACTCCGCCGCTCTCAGTCCTCACACGTCTGTGTGTAAAGATGTTTGGACGTTCAACAGACGTGACCTCGTGTTTCTCGGCCCCAGTCCCAGACCAGGAATGTCAGCGTTAAATCTTAGTTTGACATGAAGACGCTGAGGCCGAGGGCAAATCTCAGCTGCTTGCTCGGGTTTGTCCTGAAACGCTTACTGTAGAGCCATATTGATGAAGCCTAAGCAGAATACACAGTAGCTGGTCATCAATTATTGGACTATTAAAGATGAGCAGTACCTCCATGAAGTCTGCTGAACACAGATATTAATTTCATATTTGGGTGCGAGCGTTTTATTCTGTGAAATTCAATGTAAATACCATCTGCCAGCGTGCAGAAAAGCAGATGGTAAAATCAGGTGCGGAGATACTGCGGTAAAACACTGCATCACCTCAGTGTGAGAGTGGATGGAGAGGACAAACCCAACACGCTCCTTAAACCCAGTCTAAATGAACACTGTAATGCATCAGATGCAGAGGAAATGGCCTAGGGTGAGTAATTCTGGATCATGATAAATTATTTCAATTACAACGAGTGTCTTTACGTGTGAATCTATACTCTGTTAACTATAAAAAACATAGCTCTTTATGAAAACCTGAAGACTGGAGAAATGATTCTGAAAATTCAGCTTTGATCACAGGAATAAATTACATTTGAAGATATATTCACATAGAAAACATCTATTTTAAATTGTATAATAGTTCACATTATTGCTGTTTTGCGTATTTTTGTTACATGTATTTTTGATCAAATAAAAGCCTTGGTGAAATTCAAAAACATAAAATCTTACCAACCCTAAACTTTTGGATGTTAATATATAGGTACATCTCAATAAATTAGAATGTTGTGGAAAAGTTCATTTATTTCAGTAATTCAACTAAAATTGTGAAACTCGTGTATTAACCATAGACTGTAAAAAACATGGACCTAGTGTCCGTGACGTCACCGGTTTCTGAAGAGCATTTTTGAAGCTCAAATGGGGCGGAGACAGCCATCACCATCTTGGCTGCGCGTAATCGAAAGTGGGCAAAAAGGCGGGATGTGGGTGGGGCTGGTTGCTGAAACCACGCCCACCAAGCGCAAAAGTGGTGACATCAGCGGAAATCAACCTGTCACTCAAGTGGCCACGCCCTTAATTATGCAGAATTATAAGGTTTAATAGGCAAAATTAGCTATATAGATCAAAATCCTTTTTTCCACCAGGCTGTAAACGTTTTTTTCTGCTGTAAAGTTGGGCATTTTAACATGGTGAGTCTATGGGATTGACTCCCTTTTGAAGCCAGCCTCCAGCGGCCAGTCGATGAATTGCAGAATTATTCACTTCCGTATTGGCTTCACGAGAGAGCGGGAGGTTGCTGCTTGGTATTAAATAAATTCAATGCACACAGACTGAAGTAGTTTAAGTTTTTGGTTCTTTTAATTGTGATGATTTTGGCTCACATTTAAAAAAAAAAAAAATTCACTATCTCAACAAATTAGAATACTTCATAAGACCAATAAAAAAAAAGTTTTTAGTGAATTGTTGGCCTTCTTGAAAGTATGTTCATTTACTGTATATGTACTCAATACTTGGTAGGGGCTCCTTTTGCTTTAATTACTGCCTCAATTCGGCGTGGCATGGAGGGGATCAGTTTGTGGCACTGCTGAGGTGGTATGGAAGCCCAGGTTTCTTTGACAGTGGCCTTCAGCTCATCAGCATGTTTTGGTCTCTTGTTTCTCATTTTCCTCTTGACAATACAATATAGAATCTATCTTCAGGTCTGGTGAGTTTGCTGGCCAGTCAAGCACACCAACACCATGGTCATTTAACCAACTTTTGGTGCTTTTGGCAGTGTGGGCAGGTGCCAAATCCTGCTGGAAAATGAAATCAGCATCTTTAAAAAGCTGGTCAGCAGAAGGAAGCATGAAGTGCTCCAACATTTCTTGATAAACGGGTGCAGTGACGTTGGTTTTCAAAAAACACAATGGACCAACACCAGCAGATGACATTGCAACACAAATCATCACAGACTGTGGAAACTTAACACTGGACTTCAAGCAACTTGGGCTATGAGCTTCTCCACCCTTCCTCCAGACTCTAGGACCTTGGTTTCCAAATGAAATACAAAACTTGCTCTCATCTGAAAAGAGGACTTTGGACCACTGGGCAACAGTCCAGTTCTTCTTCTCCTTAGCCCAGGTAAGACGCCTCTGACGATAACTGTAGCCAAATTCCTTGACACGTCTGTGTGTGGTGCTTTTGATGCCTTGACCCCAGCCTCAGTCCATTCCTTGTGAAGTTCACCCAAATTCTTGAATTGATTTTGCTTGACAATCCTCATAAGGCTGCAGTTCTCTCGGTTGGTTGTGCATCTTTTTCTTCCACACTTTTTCCTTCCACTCAACTTTCTGTTAACATGCTTGGATACAGCACTCTGTGAACAGCCAGCTTCTTTGGCAATGAATGTTTGTGGCTTACCCTCCTTGTGAAGGGTGTCAATGACTGTCTTCTGGACAACTGTCAGATCAGCAGTCTTCCCCATGATTGTGTAGCCTAGTGAACCAAACTGAGGCCATTTTGAAGGCTCGAGAAACCTTTGCAGGTGTTTTGAGTTGATTAGCTGATTGGCATGTCACCATATTCTAATTTGTTGAGATAGTGAAAGGGTGTTTTTTTTATGTGAGCCAAAATCATCACAATTGAAAGAACCGAAGACTTTAACTAATTCAGTCTGTGTGCATTGAATTTATTTAATACACGAGTTTCACAATTTGAGTTTAATTACTGAAATAAATGAACTTTTCCACGACATTCTAATTTATTGAGATGCACCTGTATATAACCATATAACTTAATGTATTTTTGACAGTAGTCGCAGATACACCATTTTGGTTATTGACAGATGTGATAATGATTTTTTTACAGTGTCGTCCTGCTCTCGTTAAAAGAGACCCTGCTTTTAGATTCTCCACCTTTATTAAAGCGGGTTATTCAGTCCAGTGGTCCAGATGAAGAACTGCTGCTCTGGCTGATCTAGATCTCTCTCTCTCTCTTTCTCACTCAATCTCTCTCTCTCTCTCTCTCTCTCTCTCTCTCTCTCTCTCTGTGTGTGTGTGGTTGTGTTTGATTTAGAGCAGCTCAAACGCTGTCACGCAAGGCCAAATGAAGCCACAGGTGATCCGAGCTGCGATCGATCCGCACACGGATGTGAAATCCAGATTAACTGATGCTCTGTCCGAGGTGCAGCTGTGTTGATGAAAGAACGAGAGGACCGGGAAAACGCTTTTCATGCTTTTTCTACTTGAGGAAAAGAGCGTTTGTTGTGCTTTGGACAGGTCTTTTTGAGCTCCAGTGCTGAACAACAGTTTTTGTGTGTTTAGAGTCGTGATGGAAATAACTCCGTTCTGGCCTTTAGCAATTACTTTTGTATTTGTAAGCAACCACTAACTAACTACATTTATTATTATTATTTTACATAAAAGTAATAGTTCTTGGTTCATTTCAATTCTGATATAACAAAACAATTTATATTGTGGTTCAGTGAGTGATTCAAACATTCATTTGTATGTTTTATGTTTATTTTTTTCTTATGAGTACAACCAATAGCAAGGTGTGTTGTCTATTTATTGTCTTTCATATTTGATCCATGCTGCAAACCACAACTTGAAAAAAAAAAAAATCAATATTTGTTTTGGTGTGGAACTGTAGATTCAGTGGTCAATGACATTGTGATGGAGGTCCCGTGTTGTTCTGGAGAATGGTTTAAGAACCGTTAATGGATTGTCATCATTCATTACAGTAGTTTTTTATACAACAAGCAGCAGTTTTGATTCTTGATTGTTGTGAGAATGTGTGGGATTTAGTTTGTTTCTGTATCCGCTCTACACTACCGTCTCCTTAGACTCAAGTAATAGAAAGTCCGCTCTCAATATATAACCAAGGACCTTGTGACCCGTCGACTCTGACCTACAGCTGTGGGTTCATTTCACTCAGCACTGCACCATCAGACCGAACGCCGCGGATCACACCCACATTCCCACAGATAAAATGAACCATGATGATGGACTATTCCACTGCCCCTCCTCCAAAATAAAGAAACATGACACTGTTTTGGAGGAGGAAATATGGAGACCTAACATTATCAGCTGCTCATCTACACCCAAAACCACAGCAGAATGAACAGAGTGACGTATATATGAGTATTACATTGCTGTTTTCTAAAAAAGTAAAATACAACCCTTTAGTCAAGAGGAATGCAGTGAACTTCAGAAGGACTTTTGGACTTTTTTTTATTTTTTTTTACAATTGTTCAGATCCTTCAGCCATACTTATACATATACATACATGTATACACTCACCGGCCACTTTATTAGGTACACCTGTTCAATTGATTGGTAACACAAATTGCTAATCAGCCAATCACATGGCAGCAACTCAATGCATTTAGACATCTAGATGTGGTGAAGACGACTTGCTGAAGTTCAAACCGAGCATCAGAACGGGGAAGAAAGGGGATTTAAGTGACTTTGAACGTGTAATGGTTGTTGGTGCGATACGGGCTGGTCTGAGTATTTCAGAAACTGCTGATCTACTGGGTTGAGGTTAGGGTCATAGCATTTACGTACCTGGGTGCACTTTTTAGCAAGACACGAAATAGGTACCAATAACTACATATTACTGCAGTTTCCAAAATAAATAAACACTAGAGGCAGTAAAACTCTGACACCCTTTACTCCTTTTCACACAAATCTACAGAGTTTTGATTAATAAAGAGTAATTTTCGCACAATTACTTGAAGAATATCATGTTACGACTTCAAACAATATTAATATGCTGGGAGATTTGAAAACTGATGCTTTTGAACATTATCATCACACATATCCAGTTTCATATTTCTGGGTTTTCATAAAACACTAAGTTTGTTCGGTAGCTCACGGAGTACAGAGATGTACTTTTAGGAGGCGATAAGCTCCGCTTCCAATCCCGTGTAATCATGATTCGACAAAGCAATTAAAATCTGCATATAAGGAAGTTGAAATGGCACGGTTGCATTAACTAATAAGTTTTTATATCAGTTTTGCCTTTGTTAACACTATCGGGTAGGTTTAGGGTTGGGTTTGGTGTAGGGCATGATAGAGCATTATCTTTTAGAGACAGACCCCGGATATTTGAATTCTGAACCTCCGCAATACATACCTGTAGCAACGTAATATAAACGTGCCAGGGTTCACGTATTTAACCTGTTTTAGCGCCTCTCAGTGGACATTTCCCTTTGAAACTGCGCCGAAACGTGCAGTAAGGGACGTAAAACGGTGTCGCAGAGAAAGTGCACAGAGGCACGTATTTTTTATGAGACCAGGTTGGATTTTCACGCACAACCATCTCTAGGGTTTACAGAGAATGGTCTGAAAAAGAGAAAGTATCCAGTGAGCGGCAGTTGTGTGAACGAAAATGCCTTGTTGATGTCAGAGGTCAGAGGAGAATGGGCAGACTGGTTAGAGACGATAGAAAGGCAACAGTAACTCAAATAACCACTTGTTACAACCAAGGTATGCAGAAAACCATCTCTGAACACACAACACATCGAACCCTGAAGCAGATGGGCTACAGTCCGCTTTGAATAATTTTCTTCCCGACCCAACCGTTCCCGCTAAATATAGATCTCGTTTCCAAATCTCACATTTAAATTTCCACTACTGAAAGAAAGATATATGCTAACAAATAAAAGTGTAGCCTGCACTAAATTGTATTTGTTATTGTATTCATCGTGTCAAGAGTCTTGAATTGATTGACTTTAACTTTAATTTATATGAATTAGCTGTAGAGTGTAGGCTGTACCAGTGGTCAATAAGAATAAAGCACAGATATGTTCTTCTGAATGTACATCAGGAACGGGATATTGTGAGACCGCCCGCTCCCGCGTTATATTCGGGAATGTAATCCCAAGGCGCAAGAAATCTGGTCAGGTCCCACGGTTCCCACGGGAATGCAGACCTCTACCTCAGACAAACGGTCTGGAGTGATGTCCTGGTGGTGAATGAATCATTCATTTCAACTGGCTCTTTTAGTGAACTAGTTCACCTAATCGGACTGAATCATCGGAAACAGTTTGTGGCTCGAGCAGCACAGATCTATAAGATACAGAATCAAATCTCACTTTCAGACGCCTGACAGTCTCTCCGACTGGAGATGAGCCAAAATAGCAGCATATAGCTGATGC
The DNA here is from genome assembly GCA_027422405.1 of Ptychobarbus kaznakovi. NCBI lineage: Eukaryota > Metazoa > Chordata > Actinopteri > Cypriniformes > Cyprinidae > Ptychobarbus > Ptychobarbus kaznakovi. The sequence goes on along the minus strand of CM049799.1, from coordinate 18,033,889 downwards.
TGTGATGAATGAATCATTCAGAATCCAGTTCCTCCAACAGTCACTGTATTTCCCTATTCGCCTAAGGCTCTGGATTATAGGTAATAATGATGCAAATAATGTTCAGTTTCTTGCACAGACCGATCTTTTCACTTCATAAGACCTCAATATTTTGACAGGAGCCACAAGTATTACAAAATGCTCTATATGCTATATCACAAAGTACCACAGTTTCCACAAAATAATAAATGAATGAATCAATGTCTTTGTTATACTACTGAAAGACAAGGCACCTACATCTTGGTTGCTTGGCCTTAGGGTGAGAAATTAACAGCACATTTTTTTGTTGAACTGTCCCTTTAAGCTCGTTTTAAAAAGAACACACTATATGATTTACTTTATTAGTTAGAAAATAGGAAAAACAATTGGAGTAGTTTATGCGTAAGAATGTTTTCGTGATTTATCAGCGCTGTGTGTTTCTGTGCAGGATTCAGGTTCAGAGCCATGAAAATCAATGGACATGCAGATGGACTCCAGTTGAAGCGCTGCCCGTTAATTTAACTCTGATTCAAGAAATGTTCACACTTTTGGATGGATTTGATTTGATCTGTGTGGGAGCAGCATCAAAAGCACCGCTTGGTGTCATTTGTCTCAAGACCTCGCAGCCATTACATCATGTTGAATAACACTGCGCCGTCATTTTTCATCCAGCCAATTGTGCGATTATGTATTCAACCCCAGGCTGCAACAGTCTGAGGGCATTGAAGATGAATAACCTCATAGTAATTAACTGCAGCATCCGTAAGTAGGGATGTGCGGGTCTAGTCGACTAGTCGACTAAACGGTACAGCTCCTACTAGTCGACACTGAAAACAATAGTCGACTACACGAGAAAAAAAAAAACATGATGATTTTATCATTCAAATTACCATCATTTTAAACGTTACATTTAAAACATTTTAAAGAACAGTTAAAATAAAACTTTTGAAAAGAATACATATCAAAATATATAAATATTTTTTAAAAGCGTATCTGGGCGGAAACTATATTTTTACCTCACATGCGTTATCTTCATGTCAGTTGCGGCGAGCTCAAAATGACCACGCGAAAGACCAGCAAGGTGTGGGATTATTTTGAATTATATGGAAATGGAAACGTTTTTTATAAACTGTGTAATGTCAAATTGGCTTACAATAACTTTACTGGAGCTATGCGTAATCATATTCAATACAGGCATGTATGCGTTAGCTTGGAGGCTAGCCAAAGCCAAATGTCAATCATGTCATACACTACAACCTGCCGCTGCGGTCCGCGATCCTATCCGCGCTGTCTGTTCTTCTAAACGAAGACCCACTTCGGTGGTGGTGTGGGATTTCCAGGCTCTTTTCGAAACTGTCTGCTTGGTTGTAGTTATTTCTCTGCGTGCCTGTGACTTCAGTTCCTGCCAAGCGCTTTTTTTGCAGAATCGCCTCTAGTCCCGTCTTTCGCCAGACCATATTAACATGTTAAATTCACTGAACAAATGCGCACGGTCTGAGTAAGTAAAACGAGCTTTGTTTTGTTTTTAGACAATATAGCCAACATGAAGTACATTTTTAAAAGCCGTTTTAAATGGTATTCCTTGATAAACTTTCCTATTGTTTTTTACTTTTGTTTTAATATGTTGGCTAACGTTATATGAAAATGAAGAATTCTGTCAGTCTATTGATTGATTTTCCATTTCTGCATTGCTCCAGCCGATCTGAATAAATAAGCTACGCACTGGTTTATGAAGAGTGTATGCTCTTCCTTTTTTTCTGTTTAACGAACGCCTAAATGAATTGATGCTAATGCGAGGCAAGCATACGGCATAATCGTGACCTATTTTTAGCAGAATTCATTGAGGGATTTGACCGTGTGATTCAAAGATTAAGTGTTTCAACTGTATGCGGTTATATGACACACGCACAGTTTTTTTTTTGCCATTTTTGGGGGTTTTCTAGCTTTTAGACTAGTCGACTAGTCGGATACAAAACTTCCGTTTAAACGACAGTCAAATTAGTCGTAGCGCACATCCCTATCCGTAAAACCATGTGTTATGTGTCCCGTCACACGAGCACTGCAATCATCTAATTAAAAGCTGGGGCGTAAATCAAGCGTTACACATAGTGCCATCGCCTTTAAACTCGCAGCATCCGCCAAAGCCAAAGCTCCTCGTGGGGCCTGCTTGTTTAGACTTTTTATTTAAGCAAAATGCATTGAATAAATTCATAAAACTACTAGTTTGGAGCGTCTGCCCATGGCTATCATAATGTACACATCATTGCTCTGACGGCTCTGTGCTCTTCCTGTGCAACCTTCATTAACTGCGGAACGAGACTAAAATGTGTTCTTCAATTATAAGAGTATCGCCTCGAGTTATACAGTTTCAGTGAACGGTAGACAATGAAAACTCATATTTAGACATCCGCACTCAGCATTTCGTAGCTTTGAATGTTGAGTTATATTGCAGTATGAGAGGTTAAACGAATGGGCCGTGAGAAATAAAAGCTGACATGCTGTTAATTATCAGTAACAAATGATCATCCTTAAGTTTGTAAAAAGCACTACAGTCAGCAGAGTAAATGGTAAATTAAATACACTGTTTGAAATGATCAGTGTTATTTGAGAATTTGTATATTTTTTATTGTTTTCATAAATATTTTATTGATATTAATGTTTAATTCCTTAAACATATTACCTTTCAGTATGTAAAACAAGCTTCAGTCTAACCTATATTTTCAAGAATTGTACGTTTTTTCAAGAACATTAAATATTCTTTATTTCTTTAGCTACAAAATAAGAATAACAAATATTACTTTATTCACTTTTGAAAGTATCAGTGACATTTTATTATAGCTTTTATATACTGTATATTTTTAATTAGCTTTGTATGTTTTCAGGTTTCATTTTATTTTAGTATATTTAAAAATATATATATGTGCAATTGTATTTATTTATTTATTTAAATATTATATTAAGGTTTATTTTATTACAGTTTACGTTTGTTAAGTTTTTACATTTTGTTTCCTAATTTTGGTAAAAAAAAATTCTAAAGAATTTACATTATGTAAAAAAATAAGAATATTTAGGAGTCTTTTCAATAATATAAAATATTCTTTACTTAAATTAGAAAATAAGAAGAAAATAGTGTGTGTGTAATAGATTTAATATATTTGTATATATTATTTAGGTTTATTTATTTTTATTAGTTTTACACTTATTTCAGTTAGTTGGCAGACAGCACGTCTAATATTTATTTGTCTAATATTTTAATTTTATTTTATTTCATCTTTCGATGAACACAAATCTTTTAATAGTTTTAGTTAGCGGTAATAGCCCTGGTATGTGTAGACATTGTTTTAGAAAAGTATAGATAGTTTAGATAGTGTGTTGCAACCCATCACAAACACCTTATCATCTATTTAAAGGAGTAAATGGTTGCTAAGGTGTTTGTGGTGTGTTGCTAGGTGGTAACCGGATGTTTTGAATGGTTCTTAACATCACACACTTACATTAATTATCAGTGTGTCACAGATGCTGTTGACTGATTTTGTTTTGAATCCAGAATGTCTTTAAATCATATATTTGTATTTACTTGATGTGCATTTGATTGTTTAAAGTATGACACTTTTCCAAACGTAATAATTACTCGTTATGTATTCTTGCCAATGCCAAGTGTTCTCCAGAGTATCTCAGACACAAACCAACGGTGTCCTACATAGTCAAGAGCAGCTTGTTTCCTCGTATGTGTCAAGCTAAAAGGAAATGATTAAATGTGCATGAAGGCTTGCTGTACGAAACTTTCAGAGAAGTTGTGTGTGGTCTTGAAGACAGCAGGCTTATTAAATAAGTAGTTGGGGAAAGAGAGAGATTCGTCCGTTGCCCTTTACCTGACAGCCAAGATAAACGAGCCGGTGCACAGCGAGGTACGAGAGCGCAAACACGTGTTTCTGTTTGCCAAGCCGTGCAGACTGACGGCCACAATCCTTATTTATTGGCCAGCATAATACAGCCTTTCTAAAGCGGAGCCTTGACACATTACAGGGGGAAATAAGCAATAGAAACAGAGACAAAAAAATGCACATGGATTGAATCTACTGCTGCGCTGAAGACTGTGGAAGTTTTATGGTTTTTATCAGCATTTAAAAGAGTGGAGATGAAAGAAAACTCGTTAAATCTTGAAGTCTGAAGGATGTTTAGACCTGTAGATTGAATACTTGAGCATGTGTGGTTGAAATGCAGTTTTAGGTGTTGCTAAGGTGTTTTAAAACAGTGGCAAGATTTTGCATGGTGTTTTGACTGGTTGCTAGGGTGTTGTTAAGGTGTTAAATAGCTGCTGGATAGATCAGTTGTTGCCGTGGTGTTGATAAGGTCTTCTGAATGGTTGTTAGGGTGTTTCTATGTAATCGCTATAGTTTTTTGTTGGTTGCTAGGTAGTTTCTAAAGTGCTCTGGGAGGTTTCTAGGATGTTGCTGAAGTATAAAATAAATTCTATGCAGTTGCTGAACTTATGGATGGATTAGTTGTTGCTAGGTGGTTGATAAGGTCTTCAAAATGCTGGTTGCTAAGTATTTGCTAAAAGGTTTTCTGAGTAGTTTCTAGGATATTGCTAAAGTATAAAATAGATTATATGCAGTTGCTGAAGTTTTGGATGGATTAATTGATGCTAGGTGATTGAAAACGTCTCCTGAATGGTTGCTAGGGTGTTTCTGGATAATTGCTGGGATGTTTTTTAGGTGGTTGCTGGGTAGTTGGTAAGTTGTTATAAGAGGTTTCTAGGATGTTTCTAAGGTGTACAATTGTTTTTTAGGCAGTTGCTGGGTGGATGCTAAAAGTTTTGGATTGTTTAGTTGTTGCTACGTGGATGGTTGATAATGTATTGGTTGCTAGGACATTTCTAGGTAGTTGATAGGATGTCCTGATTGGTTGCTAAGGTGTACTGAGTATTTATTTATTTTATTTTTTTGGGCATAGCTAAGTTGTAAAATAGTTTTAGGCAGATGTTGGGTGAATGCTAATCGGTTTTGGGTAGTTTAGTTATTGATTGGTTGTTAATAAGTACTTCTGAATGTTTTTATGGTGTTTGGTTGCTAGGGTGTTGCTAAGGTGTAAATTAGTTTCTAGGTAGCTGCTAAATGCTTTTGTTGCTGAGTTGGCTAATTGGGTCTTCTGAATGGTTTGCTAGAGTGTTGCTAGGCAGTTGTTGGGAAGTTCTGGGTGGTTGCTAGGTTGTTGCTAGGATGCTCTTGCTGGTTGTTGATGCTCTTGTTGACATTTGGTAGGTGGTTTCTAAGGTGTTGCTAAGGACTTTATATATTTTTTGCGTTAAGAAACAAAGTGCAGAATTCTCCATTCAAACTCTATTTAGTCTCATTGCTGTCAAGATGAAAAAGATGCGTTATTAAAGGAATCTCATTGGTGATTGTTCTTCTCCGTAGTTTGTCCTCGTAGTATCTATTTGTTTAAGATAGCATGGTTATCTGCTGTGCATTTGTCATGCTCTTTTCTTCTTGTTTCTAGCTCTGCAGCTTCCAGTAATCTCTCCCTGATCTCAAGACACACTGCAAAGCAGAGCAGATAAGAGGACTTCTTTTGTGCACTTATTCTCCGACAGCCTCTCTGAAGAAGGCCACACATATTGTCTATGTTCAGCATAAGATGCTGGAATACTGCTTGCATACACACAACACACTGCAGCTAAATTCGGTTGTCAATTCACCTTTTCGTGCTTAATTCTGTTCTGTACACACCAGTGGCGGCTGCTGTGCTTTCAAAGAGGGGAAGCTCATTTCCGGCTAATATCATAAAAACTGTCCATTTATGTATACGGAAATTCTCCCCTACCTTCCTTTTCAAGAAAATGCTCTAGCCTACCGTATGAATGAATGAACAAACGATCTAAAAAATATATTGAACTCGGAGGAAATGTGGGAATTAGGTTAAACTGAAACAAGGAATGTGGTGTATAATTGTGTGAAATGTATGATGAATATTGGCTAGCAATTTCGCCAAGCAAATACCAAGAAATAGGTTGCAGCAGTTTGTCTTTCGACTACACTTGCAAAATCTGCAATGGGACTGAGCTCGAATAGCTTCAGCCTCAGCGACTTTTTATAGTACAACATCGCTGTCAATCAAAAGGAGATGCAGTCTTTCGACAGACCCTCCAATCATCACGCAGAAGCCCGGAGTCCCGCCCACTCCTCCATTCACCCCAGAGACGCTGAGCATCCGTGGGCGGGACATAATCACAGCATTTATCCAATGACCGTCTAGTTTCGAAGCACTAAACAAAACTGTTCAAATCAGCCCCATTGAAGTCAATAGACGCTAGGCTTCAACAGAGAAATGCACTGACGCTACGGGAATGTATGAGAAGGAAATCGAGTCAGCCGACCTGCTATATGTAGCTGATTCTGAACCAACTCGTCTTCGAGATGAACGTGCTCGAACGCATTTTTAGTCAATAAAATGTTAACACAATAGTACATATTTGACCATTAATTTTTTGACATTATAGGGGAAGCCGAGCTTCCCTTGCAGTCTTTTAGAAATCCCTACTGGTACACACAGTTCGTTTATGGGAATGAAAGCTGCATTCTACAACCAAACTGACTTTCGAAAAATGCAGTGTTGCCAGACCTTAGTAGAAAAAAACACCAGTAAGACCAAGCCCACTAAAAGGGGTCATTTTAATTCAAGGTTCAAGGTTTCTTTATTTGTCACATAATAAATTATACAGGGCATAATCAGAAGTGAAATGTAGATCAAATCAGGTCCGCTCAGTGGACAGTGCAAAAGAATACAAATTGAATAAAAGTAACACAACACAAGAGCATATATATATAGGTAAAAAAGAGAAATAAAGAGTAAAATGTGCAATATAATAAAAAGTGCAAACCAAATAAGATGTGCAAAAACAGTATATTGGGACTTAATAAATAGTAATATGAACAAGAGGGATGTGTAAGAGGGATGTGCAAACGGGTTGTACCAGGTATGTACACATAGCAGCAATACAGAAGATGGAGAGTAATGAATGTTTTACAGTTAATAATGAGTCTTGTAGATGATTATGAAACTGGGTTTGTGTTTAGGAGCCTGATGGCCTGAGGGAAGAAGCTCCTCCTCAGTCTGCAGTTTTTGCCATCATGCTCCTGAAGCGCTTGCCAGATGGCAGTAAACAGAAAAGATGGTTACCGGGATGAGTTGAGTCCTTGGTTATTTTAGCAGCTCTGCTTTTGCAGCTTTGAGGTAGATGTCCTGCAGAGAGGAGAGAGCAGACCCTGAGATGCACTCAGCTAAGCGCACAACTCTCTGTAGAGCTTTGCAGTCCTGGTTTGTGGCGTTACTATACCACACTGAGATGGTAAGGTTAATTAAGGTTAATTCTTAACCCCACCCTAGACCTCAGTCATTTTCAAAGCCTGGCTATAGCCATAGTATTGACTACTGGTCGAGAATATGATTATCGGCCGATACTGATCTGCGGTTGATCGATCGTAGCATATAACCAGTCAGAGTTTGGTCAATATAGTAGATAAAAAAAAAATTCATATATATATATACACTGTATACATTATAGTATAGATATATTGATCATGTGACCTCAGGTTGCATGTGCAGAGCATGTACCAATCATCTTGGAAATACATACAGTTCTCTTTTTTTTCATAATTCAGTTTTATTTAACTTTTGGCAGATAATGATTCAAAGCAGTGTATTTAATGCAGAGATACATTAAGTACAGTGCATAGTATATGTACTACATACTCGTGAATTTCTGGAGTATGTTAGTATGCTACTATAAACCGTCGGAGTCGCCCTTGAGAAACTCTGAGTTCGATCAAGGCACAAACACCTCGTTGTTTGATTCATTAACTTCGGGACTTCTCTCAAACTAGCCCACTGGACAATTACATTCAGTATCAGTGGACAAAACCAGAATGCTAATGAATTAGCTTCGCCCTGTGTGAGGAAGAGTTGCACTCCATTCTGTGATGTTTGATTAACCCTTGACTTCTGCTCAATTAACTTGACTTTCTTTATGTTCAGCGTCCCAGAGATCTTGATGTTGCACATGTACAAATATTAATAGTACTTTTGAAATTAACATCTTTTTATTTATTTATTTCGTTTGTATAAATAAAACCATCCAAACCAGTACACAAATGTAATTTAAATTATAAACTTGGTTTTCCATAGTAAAGCAGCCATGAAAAAGCATAAAAGTTAGTACTAATATGTGTAATATTGTACCAAATATGTGTTCTATATTTTTGCAAACTTTATTGCAGAAATTTTTATTGCTAAAAGAACATAATTTGTTTTAATTTTATTTAAAATCCATTATTATTTAATAAGATTTTATTTACATAATATATTTAAATATTAAGACAGCAATTTTTATTGTTAAAATAACACGATTTAGTATTTTTTATATTTATAATGTATTTCTTTGTTTGTGTATTTTTAGATTTTATGTATTTAATTATCTTTTTTAATACATTTTCTTTTTCATTTTTTTTTTTTTATATTCATTTGATTTATTTATTGCTGATAATATCAGCATAACATTAAGATTTTAGGGTCAAATCAAATTAAATCCTTAAGCCAAGGAAAAATCCTCTACCACAACCACAATACGATGAATAAATTAGCATGCACCAATTCTGCAATCTTACTCCCACAATCTGTTACACTCTACGGGATTTCAGTTTTGTTATCTTCAATATTTAATGTGCTTTTCATTGTTGAAAAAAAAGGCGTTCTCATCCATATGCATGTTGTGATAAGACGGATAGACATCACTGCCAAAATATCCCATGTCCCTGCTGATTGTTCCACGTCAATCAGTGGCCATCGGAATAACACACAGCGAAGAAAAGCTCCCGCATCTGTTCCCTGGAGGCTTGGACCGAAGAAAGAGCATCAGATAACCTTATATTGGGATTTCCCCAAACCAAACATTTGTCTCATTCTTTCTCTTGCTCATTTTTCCTCCCTGTTTTTGTCATTCCTCTCCGAGTCCGAGGTTCTATCTGATGCCGAAGTAATTTAACTGAAGTAGATAAAGTGGAGTAGAGCAATCCACTGTGATTGTAGTTTGAGACGTTTTCCAGCCCAGCTCTCAGCAGATGTGTAAACCAGCTCTATAAAATGAGATGGAGGAAGTAACTGGATTGTCAACCTATAAACTGAATGCAGATGTGTAAACCGACCGGCAGAGATGGAGGAAGTAACTCCGGAGACGTTGTCCTCTCATCTATAACTGATCCGTAGATGTTAGACCAATGAGATGGAGGAAGTAACACCGGAGACGTTGTCCTCTCAGCCCAGCTCTATAAACTTGAGATGTTGTCTCAATTCCTTGTGCGGTATTGATGTTTGGTGTGGAATAATAATACATCGACCTTAGCTGAACTTGGAGGAAGTTAGCGGAGACGTTTCCTCTCAGATATATAAATGGATCATAAAACCAGTTTTAAATTGGAGGAAGTAACTGGGGTTGTCCTCTCATATTTGTAGATGTGTAGACAATAGCCAAAAATACATAGCGGAGACGTTTATCTATAAACTGGTCAGCACAATAAACATTATCGATTTCACAAGCCGAGACGTTTTATGCCAAAAATCATTAGGATATAGCCGAGAGTTGTCCTCTCAAGTAAAGATCATGTTCCATGAAGATATTAGCCGAGACGTTGTAAATGTCTTACCGTAAATATATCAACACTTCATTTTTGTTTAATAATAAATCGTTATATGCATAAAACCAGTTTTAAATTGCTTAGAAATAGCCAAAATAATTTGGACAATTTTCTTTCAAAAAATCATTAGGATATTAAGTAAAGATCAATTTTTTGTAAATGTCTCAATATTTAGATTTCTTTGAAAATAATTTGACTAAAGATGATTTTCCTATTTAGATTTCTTTGCTACCTCAGGTTCCAGATATTCAAATAGTTGTATCTCTGCCAAATATTGTCCGATCCTAACAAACCATGCATCAATGGAAAGCTTATTTATTGAAGAAAATACACTTAAGACTGTTTTTGTGGTCCAGGGTCACAGATCATCCCTCTTGGTTATGAAATACAGGATAGACTAGTGTGCTCCAGCTCTTAACTGGTTTTGGCACAAGCTGAACGTTGGTTATTACAGATCTCACCAATAAGATGGTTTTAATTCACAATGTATTGAGGCATTACCAATATCTAAATTAATAATAATAATAATTATTATTACATTTTTTTACTATTAGTTTTGGAAATTATTATTGCAGCAATTTTTATTACAAAAAGTGTAATATTGTTAAAATAACATGATAGTCAAATAATTAAAACATATTTTATATGATAATAATTTTTGTTTTTATAAGTATTTAGTTTAGTAATTATTTATATAATATTGTGTTCTTCTAATTTAGATTTTATTTTTATATTTTCAGTTTTCATTTTAATTTAAATCTTAGTAATATTATGTTATTTTTTTCCATTTTTATTAGTCTGCTTTTATATTTTTTATTTATTTAATCAGTTTTAGTAATTTCAACTTTAGCTTATTTTACTAATTTATATATATATATATATATACTGTATGGGTAGTTGACAAATAAAAATTGGACTGTGTCCTGTGTTGTGACATAACAAAAATGTAGAAAATAAACCTTAACATACAAATAACATGAGAAAAATGCATCTTCATTCTTAGTTACAAATATAATGAGAGAGGTTTATCTTCAATGTTAGTTTTTTTTTTTTTGTCAAACCATAGGACACATTGATATGTCAACTACTCCTATATATAATACAAAAATATCATTTTTTATAATAATAATTTTAAAATTAATTTAAGGCAACACACACACACACACACACACACACACACACACACACACACACACACACACACACACACACACACACACACACACACATGTTGGTTTTTATGGTTTACGGGGACTTTCCATAGGCGTAATGGTTTTTATACTGTACAAACCGTATGTGCACCCTACACCTACCCTACACCTAAACTTAGCCCTCACAGGACGGTGCATTTCTATTTTCCCTCAAAAAACTCACTCTGTATGATTTATAAGTGTTTTAAATTATGGGGGACACTGAAAATGTCCTCATAAATCACCTTCTCCTTGTAATACCTATGTCATACCCATGTCATTATACAAATTTGTGTCCTCATAAACCACATAAACATGCCCCCACACACTCACACACACAGACACACACACACACACACACATACACACACACATACACACACACACACACACACACCATCAAAAACTGGTTACGTATCCCATGCAAAACTCATAAGTTGCTACAGTGTTGTGGGTGGTTACTAGGGTGTTCTGTGGTTGCTAGGGTGTTCTGTGCAGTTGCTATGTGGTTTCTTACAGATCTGAGTCAAAATAGTCAAGTCTCAAATCCAGATATAGCTCAGGTCCCTCCTTAATTGAAGTCTAACATATTTTTTAGCTTGTTTTATCACCTGCTGGTCCAACATTGTAAGTCTGATTGCTTGGAAAAGTAATAACACATTTCATTTTCCACCTTATTTTCTGTCTCACACCGTCTCACACCGGCAGCTGCAGTCCTCGGGGAAACATGCGGATGGTAGTTGGACTAGGAAGTGTTTGGGTTTACTGTGGATTCCCCGTTTCATTGACAGTCTGGCGCTGCTGCAGGTCTGAGAGCCTGAAGGGGTCAGAGACTGAGTGTCCTCTTCCAGAGAGACGGGCCACCGCTGAGGGACCCTCAGATGATACTGAAGCATCTTAAATGAAGACAAGGCAGCCCTTGAATCATTTCAGAGATTGAACACGAGCGCCCAAGGCCCTCTGCGGCTGCATGACTGAATGAGACCATACAGAAGTAAACAGAAAACTACTTTAGACTGTTTTTATGACATGAACCAAAGCCATCTTGGGTTACATGAACCGTACGGAAATATTTCATATAGTTTCATGTCATAATTGGGCCTGATCATTAAATTAATTTATGTTTAGTTCTATTGACAGCATTTTAGACATTAATTAGATACGAAAATAATCCAAATGCTCTAAAAATACACTACTTTTCAAAAGTTTGAGGTCAGACAGATTATTTTGCCTGGAAATGAATACTTTTCTTCTGCAAGGATGCATTAAATTGATCAAAAGTGACAGAAAAAAAATGTCAAAATCAAAATCAGCATTTATAATGATTTCTGAAGGATCATGTGACACTGAGGGCTGGAGTAATGATGCTGAAAATTCAGCTTTGTATCATAGGATAAAAAATAAAAATACATTCAAATAGAACACAGTTATTTTAATTTGTAATGATATTTCACAATATTGCATTTTTACTCTATTTCTGAGCAAATAAATGCAGCCTTGGTGAGCATAAAAGAGCAATATTCAGATACAGCCAAGCCCAATTTCAAGAGCAGACGTGAAAGTACATTTGATTTGATTTTATGAAAGAAAGAAAGAAAAAGAAAGAAAGAAAGAAAGAAAGAAAGAAAGAAAGAAAGAAAGAAAGAAAGAAAGAAAGAAAGAAAAAAAGATATGGATGAGTGTAGTCTTGTGGTTATCAACACTGTACCGCAGATGCTGTCTTTATATAATTGTTCGCCAGGCAATAATCAGATAAGATCCTCGGTGCCTAATGATGCATGGAGATGTTTATCCGGGTCCAGAAATCTCCCAGCTTGCCGTTTTGAATAAACATTGTTGTGTCACAAATTCAATGCATAAGTAAGTAGTAAGTACATTCTCGAGGACTGGTGAAGAGCACTTGTGTGAGTGTGTTTCCGTGGTAACGGACGCACTCTTCCGTGATTGTCCACGTGAAAATGACTCCGTCGAGATGCCATGTGGAAACGGACCGCAGACAGGCCCCGAGACCACTGGGCTATAAAATTGACTTGGAGTCAATACGTGGAGTGCAATTCTGGAAGCAGGGAAAGATGTATGATCGGGACATAAAATCAAAACAGAGAATGGTGGAGAACGGCGTCGAATCGCGAGGGGCCGAGCGATAGAGTCCGGATGTGATGTCTCTTATATCTGCTTGATAGCGGCTCATAGCGGTGGCTTTCCAGGAGAGAAAAGAGCAATTGTGGCTTGACAATTTGAGCTCAATCCGTAGATAGCTTGCTTTAAACGCGACGTCAGTCAGGATCCACTCGCCCTCGAAACCCGAAACGCTCATTACGCACAACGTGAGCCTCAGATGCGCTCAAACAGTAGGCGTTTCTTCACCGCGGGACGCTTTTGGCACCTCATAGATTGTCTGTCGTTCCTGTAGACCGGCGTATTGTGATGATTGGCGCTTGTAAGTCACCCTTTACCCCTGCACGCTCCGCGGAGGGTCTCGTTTGCTCGTCAGTCTGCCGCTTCTGTTGGAAAAGCTGGAGATCAGGAAGTTCACATCCCGCCAGGCCTAAAGCAAGCAGTCGTTTAGTGTCTGTTCAGGAAGACAGGAGACAGAACGAGGGTCAGCGAAAGCAGAATGAGAAAACATTTCTGACAGTGCAAATTGAGGGTCAGAAAAACAACACAAATGACAAACGGAGCACAGAGAAGCACAATTACTTCTGTTTGCATTGATTTCTGTCAGATGAATGTTATTGGAGGCGTCGAGCTGTTTGTTTGCTTCTCAGAACAGAACAACAGTATTTGTTTTGCTCTTCTTGATATGTATCTGGTGTTTGGGGATTGTGTTATAGGTGTTAGTGTCTGCTGAGGAAAGTGTCAGTATTGCTTCTGCTCACTTTTGCGGTTCGGAAATTGAACAACGTATGAATCAGCACATAATTAATTGGATATATAACAATTAATACACATAGATTAACAGTTTTGTTGAGGTGTATCATTCTGAAAGAATCAGTGCTTTGGAACGAATTGGTTTAGTGAATGACTTATTGTTTGTTTTTTATAACCGTATATTTTTTTACTGTACAAAACATCAAGGTAGTACAATTATAAACAGAAACATAAAATAAACAAACAAGAATATGCACAGATACAGATGTGTTACCAGGGTACTCACTGATTTTTTGTTCCTGAATTAATCACTAATTATAACAAATCGTTTGAGTAAGTGATTCATTCATTCATTGATTTTCACATATCGACTTGTTCCTATTTGTTTTATTGCGCACGCGCCTGGACCGAAGTTAACTTCCGGTATGTGTTTGTATATCGGGCTTTTGAGCGCTACAAACACAGTAATATAATGAAGTTTGGCTCATTGTTGTGCTGTGGATTTCAACATACATTTATTTATTTGTGGCACCCACCACAATATAAAACTTTTCCAAATTAGCTTGTTGAATAACCTGGCACGTTGCACGTTGAACAAAACGAGGCCAGGTTTTTTATATCACTGTATTTCTAGAACACTGTCTTTAGAAAATGTTTAGTTATTTAATTTCATTTGCATTTATATGTCATAAAGCAGCGTGTAAGCTCAGTAAGCCGTTAATTCCTCCAGAATGCTTCGCTAATCAGTGAAATCTTTTTTCTCCCAGCTTTTAAGGTCTCCTGCTGGCAGAGAGTGAATTTGCATTTTATGTCCTCAAGTATTTTTCTCATTGTCCGTCGATTTACGAAGCAAACATATTTTTGCTGTTATAAAAAAATATCATAAGGGACTTAGCTGTGTATTTTTCTATTTGGACCTTCCGAAGTTAAGAGGCCAAAACACGCGCATGCGCAACCGTTTGTTTATGTTGTTTCCGTTGAAAGTCTATATTTGATTGTTTGTTTTTTTGCAGGGTGAATTAATTTATTGTTTCTTTTATATATGTTTTTTTTTGAACAATTCGAGGATTTTGATTCCTGATAATATGCTTTTAAAGAGATGAATGACTCTTGATTTCTTAAAGTTTTTCCTGTGAATTAGTGTTTTTTTATATCTTTTGATATAATATAATTTATTGATTTCTTGTTTTGTTCCTGAATGAATCACTGGTTTGAACAAATTGTCTGAGTAAGCGATTCATTGTTTTGTCATTGATTAATTCCTGAATGAATCAGTATTTTTCAAGTAATCGTTTTCTGAATTACTTTTTCTCATATACGCTTGCTTTGTTCCTGATTGGATAACTGTTTGAGTCTTTGAGTGATTGATTGATTTTCTCATATAGTTTTCCTGAGTCTTTTAAAGAATGATGACTGATTGATGAATTAAATCTATTTTGAAGTAATTGTTGTCATATTTTTCTCATAACCTTGCTTTGTTCCTGATTGGAAACTGTTTGAGTCTTACTATTGTTGGATTTTCTCATTAATGTTCCTGAATGAATGAATCAGTGTTTCATACACGTGTGTTGTTCTGAATGAGCGGAATCATGTTTCATCAAGTTGCTTTTCCTGAATAATGAATCAGTTTCGAACACGTTTTGTTCCTGAAAATGAATCAGTGTTTCAACAGTGTGTTGTTCATGAATTGAATCGTGTTTCAACACGTGACTTGTTCCTGATGAAAGAATCTGTTCAACACATTGTTTGTTCCTGATGAATGAATCAGTGTTTCTCATGTGTTTTTCTGAAAATTGACGTTTCATACACGTTGTTGTTCCTGAATGATGATCTTTTTCATACACGTTGTTGTGAATGAATGAATCAGTGTTTCATACACGTGTGTTGTTCCTGAATGAATGAATCAGTGTTTCATACACGTGTGTTGTTCCTGAATGAATGAATCAGTGTTTCATACACGTGTGTTGTTCCTGAATGAATGAATCAGTGTTTCATACACGTGTGTTGTACCGAATAATGAATCAAGTGTTACACGTGTGTTGTTCCCTGAAAAATGATCATTTTTCACAGTGTGTTGTTCCTAAATGAATGAATCATTGTTTCACACGTGTGTTGTCCTGAAGAAATCTGCTTTCATACACGTTGTTGTTCCTGGAATGAATTTAATCCATTCATACACTTGTTTTTCCTGATAATGAATCAGTGTTTCATAACGTGTTTGTTCCTGATGAATGTTTGTTTCATACCGTTGTTGTTCTAATGAATGAATCTGTGTTTCACCGTGTGTAGGTTCCTGAATGAATCATTGTTTCCATACACGTTTTTTTTATGAATAATTCATGTTTTCATACACGTTGTTGTTCTGATGAATAATCTTTTCATACACGTTGTGGTCCTGAATGAATGAATCAGTGTTTCATACACGTGTGTTGTTCCTGATATGAATGTGTTTTCTACACTTTGTTTTGAATAAATCAGTGTTTCATACACTTGTTGTTCCTGATGTACTGTTTCATACACTGTGTTTGTTCCTGAATGAAATGAATCTGTTCTACACGTGTTGTTGTTCCTGATATGAATAGTGTTTCCTAAAGTTGTTTCTGGATGTATGTTTCATACACGGTGTTGTTCTGATAATGAATCATGTATTCATACACTGGTTGTCCTGATAGTAGTTTCATACACGTGTGTTGTACCTAATGATTCAGTGTTTTCATACCCGTGTGTTGTTCCTGAGAATGAATCAGTGTTTCTCAACGTGGTTGTTCCTGATGAATGAGTTTTAAAACAACTCATGCGAGTGAATGATTCAACGATTCACTCCATAAAGCGGTCACGTTTCCACCTTGAAACAATGAAACGAAAGATGACTAATCACCGCCACAAAGAAATCTGATTTTAACCAGTTTTATAATGGCATAACCATGGTTTATTTGCTCACCAAATCCGTTTTTTATTCATATTTGTCTCTTGTCCACTTTGAACCCTGCATATTGCTGTTTTAATAAAGCATGATGTACTGTAGCTCTGTTCTAGATATTAGAAAGTTATGTATGAGGATACATGTGGTTATAGTAGTGTAGATTCAATTTCAGGCCTCTGGATTTTGACTTTGCCTTTTTGAAAGCGAATTAATCAAGTCACAGATTCATTCTTCTTTTGTCGCCAGTACAAATCATGAAGGCTAGAACATAGAGCCTGAATATTCTGGGCTCAGTAATGAAAAAAGCAGCTTTCATCTCATGATGGAGATGTTTTATAATTTTACCCAGCCAAAGCTCTTAAGAGGGTTATTAATCTACATGCTTGGGATTTTTGATGGCTGTGTTGTGCTGCTATATTTCAGCTTCATGTAATTGTACTGGGAAATGGCCAAGGAGACGGCGCTGATAGATCGACATCAATAAAAAGAGTTTTTCCTGAGCTGAACGGCTACGTAACAGCAGAGAAATCAGATAATATCTGTCTTTGTATTCTCACAAGTAAACGCTAAGACCCAGTGATTTGTGGGGGATCAGCTGTGTGTAAACTGCAATATGCTGTTACTGTGGAAATAAGTGCACACTTCTATTGCATTACTTCTAAGCATGTACAGGACCTCAGAGGATCGTTAGAGGTGGACGTTATCACCAAAAATATTGCATCATAGTGCAATTCATTTTATATCACAGTTACAATACATTGCATGATGAAAAATATTTAACTTATTTATTTCAATTATTTGTAAGTATTTATTGTTTATATTTTGCTATAAATTCAGCAAAAACTGCATTTATAAAAGTGGTGGAATTTTATATCACACCATAAAGAACTATTTAATAATATATTTTAATTATTTTTAAGTGTTTATATTTTGGTAAAAATAAACACAAATATTGTATGCTTTGTATTGTATTTTTTTAATAAAACTTAAATAAAATTAAAAAGAATAAAACAATAAAAATATTTTGTATTAATTAGTTATAAGTTTCCCATTCATGGTGGAGTAAAATTGATATCATAGTTACATTATATTGCATTTAATTATTTATTTCAATAAGTATTTTTGGCTTATATTTTTTTCCTGAAAATTAATATTAATATATACATTATATATATATATATACTGTTTTCCCTTTCCATTTCAAAA
The DNA here is from genome assembly GCA_027422405.1 of Ptychobarbus kaznakovi. Lineage (NCBI taxonomy): Eukaryota > Metazoa > Chordata > Actinopteri > Cypriniformes > Cyprinidae > Ptychobarbus > Ptychobarbus kaznakovi. Next base: position 18,015,989 of record CM049799.1, on the reverse strand, counting down.
TAAACAAATACATTATACAATAAAACATCTGCAAATGTTTTAATTATTTAAAAAAATCTAAAAGAAGTGTAAAATATAACTGATAATTATGATTGGATGAGACACATTTGAAGTCATAATAAATAGCTTTAAATTGAAATTTATAAAAAAAAAAAGCATAATTGTTGTCTTTAAAGGGGTCATATAATGCTACATGCACTTTTACAAGTGTTTGAACGAAATTGTGTGGCATGTGTGTACACATCCACCCTATAATGATAAATCCACCCAGTTTTTTTGTAATCTTGAATGTTCCTCCTTTCTCAAATGGAGCAGTTGTCCATTGGCTGGAGGAGAGGGGCGGAGTCACGCAGAGCTAATTAACATTTAAAGGAGAATGCTATAAGGCTCTCTGAAAAGAGCTGTTTTTGACAGTAAAAAACGTTTGTTTTACACTACCAATGAAAAATTAAACCAAAATTTTGCAGCTTTTCTAAGACTCTAAAAATAATATCAACTTTGTGGAAAATGGCTTATATGCTTTAACAAATTATCTTAATTTTTGATACACTGCACCTTTTCCACTGTTCCACTGTAGTAGTGCAAATAAAGCTTATATCATTAGGAAAGAGCTTTATGTTTATTGTTGACTTAACTCCGATCTTTCAGCTCTGTCTCGGTTGTGTTGTGGTTCTCACAGCAGGTAACGATGCTGAAGCAGCAGCCGAGGCGTCGTCGCCTTTAGTTGCTGGAGTAAAGAGCCAAGTAAGGATTACACACAATATATATTGACCTTTTCAAAAACACTGAATGCCCAGAAAGCCTTGCTTCCCTGGATGCCCGCGCCTGTTGGGTAATGCCACACTTTGCCCCTGGCACAGATCGATGGGCGTTTATGGCTCGGGGGGGGGGGGGGGGGTCATTGTAATTGGAACGATAGTGAGTTTAATGGACTTTTGTTCAGGTCTCGCTCTACTTGTAACGCAAAAACATTAAACAACCAAAAATGATTAAAGCTAGCCATGGAACAGCTATACTTCAGAAGCAATCAAAAGTTTTTTTCTTGTTGATTTTGCTATTTTAAGCATACATTAAAGTCAAATTATGGTCCATAAAATAAAACAAAATTTGCTGTAAATAATACAAGAGAATAAACTTAATTCAAGATTCTTGGAGAAAATTGCACATATTAAGATTTCAAACTTCAGTAAATAATACTTGTAATTTTGTGCATAATATATTAAGAGTTCAAGTGTTTTTTTTTTTTTTTTTACACCGTTCACCTGATTTGGATGTAAATAATAATAATACCTCAAATTAAAGCTGAATAAAAATAATATTTTTTCAGTCTGCATAAATTATTGTTAAAGCACATCTTAAAAATAAGTTCGTTTATAAATATATATAATACATTTGAAATCCATTGTGGTAATTAATTTAGGTGTATAGAGAGAGAGAGAAGACAAAAATGTTAGAATTGTTATAATTTGTCGATGTCCCAATATTTATGGACCTGACATTTTCTTCTTGGTTATTTATCTTGTCTTTTGTACTGAAAAACAAGGCAGATAAAGCAAGCGTTATCTGTAATGCAAAGCACAGTGCACCAGAGAGTGGCTGTAATTATGTATTTAATCATCATATTCATGTTTGTTTGGATGTTGGCATTGAGCTTCGGGGTGGCAGTCATGCTGCATGACGGAGGCGACACGTTTAGCAGCATTTGTGCGCGTCTTCCAAACACCCCGTCCCATTTCCTTTCACAGCAATTGCATTCAATCTCAGCCGTTATTTCTTTTAATTAACACGCGGTCTCGTTGAATTTACGCCGAAGAACACGGATAAATTTAGATGGTTGTATTTCCTGAGGAGATCTCTCGAGACGTTCCAGACGAGGAAACAGCTGCTGGAGTGATTCGCTTGATTTCTCTCAATTCTGCAATCACACCAAAACGGGCAGAAATCATTATTCCTTCATCTTCATCTTCAGCAATCACACCGACCGCGTCCACAGATAGTGCTTCACAGGTGTATTAGTCCCGGTGGCCTGCGCAGTGCACAGATTCTCAACAATCACACCGACTGCGTCCACAGATAGTGCTTCACAGGTGTATTAGTCCCGGTGGCCTGCGCAGTGCACAGATTCTCAGCATTCACACCGACCGCGTCCACAGATAGTGCTTCACAGGTGTATTAGTCCCGGTGGCCTGCGCAGTGCACAGATTCTCAACAATCACACCGACCGCGTCCACAGATAGTGCTTCACAGGTGTATTAGTCCCGGTGGCCTGCGCAGTGCACAGATAGTGCTTCACAGGTGTATTAGTCCTGGTGGCCTGCGCAGTGCACAGATTCTCAGCATTCACACCGACCGCGTCCACAGATAGAGCTTCACAGGTGTATTAGTCCCGGTGGCCTGCGCAGTGCACAGATTCTCAACAATCACACCGACCGCGTCCACAGATAGTGCTTCACAGGTGTATTAGTCCTGGTGGCCTGCGCAGTGCACAGATTCTCAACAATCACACCGACCGCGTCCACAGATAGTGCTTCACAGGTGTATTAGTCCTGGTGGCCTGCGCAGTGCACAGATTCTCAGCATTCACACCGACCGCGTCCACAGATAGTGCTTCACAGGTGTATTAGTCCCGGTGGCCTGCGCAGTGCACAGATTCTCAACATTCACACCGACCGCGTCCACAGATAGAGCTTCACAGGTGTATTAGTCCTGGTGGCCTGCGCAGTGCACAGATTCTCAGCATTCACACCGACCGCGTCCACAGATAGAGCTTCACAGGTGTATTAGTCCTGGTGGCCTGCGCAGTGCACAGATTCTCAACAATCACACCGACCGCGTCCACAGATAGAGCTTCACAGGTGTATTAGTCCCGGTGGCCTGCGCAGTGCACAGATTCTCAGCAATCACACCGACCGCGTCCACAGATAGAGCTTCACAGGTGTATTAGTCCTGGTGGCCTGCGCAGTGCACAGATTCTCAGCATTCACACCGACCGCGTCCACAGATAGAGCTTCACAGGTGTATTAGTCCTGGTGGCCTGCGCAGTGCACAGATTCTCAGCATTCACACCGACCGCGTCCACAGATAGAGCTTCACAGGTGTATTAGTCCTGGTGGCCTGCGCAGTGCACAGATTCTCAGCAATCACACCGACCGCGTCCACAGATAGTGCTTCACAGGTGTATTAGTCCTGGTGGCCTGCGCAGTGCACAGATTCTCAGCATTCACACCGACCGCGTCCACAGATAGTGCTTCACAGGTGTATTAGTCCCGGTGGCCTGCGCAGTGCACAGATTCTCAGCAATCACACCGACCGCGTCCACAGATAGTGCTTCACAGGTGTATTAGTCCCGGTGGCCTGCGCAGTGCACAGATTCTCAGCACACATCCGACCGCGTCCACAGATAGTGCTTCACAGGTGTATTAGTCCCGGTGGCCTGCGCAGTGCACAGATTCTCAGCACAGACCGCGTTCTCACACAATCACACCGATAGAGCTCCACAATCTTCACAGGTGTATTAGTCCTGGTGGCCTGCGCAGTGCACAGATTCTCAACAATCACACCGACCGCGTCCACAGATAGTGCTTCACAGGTGTATTAGTCCCGGTGGCCTGCGCAGTGCACAGATTCTCAACAATCACACCGACCGCGTCCACAGATAGTGCTTCACAGGTGTATTAGTCCCGGTGGCCTGCGCAGTGCACAGATTCCCTTCACTTGTTGGCGTATTGCTTATTGAAACTGAAAGTTGAGATGTGATGATTTTTGTTTCAGCTGTGAACAATGATTTGCTACTTGCTTACGCCAGTCAGAGTCAGGTGCTGTTATGAGGAGAGACATTAGATGATGAAGTTGAAAGAAAAAAACAGTAAATTGATAAAAAAAAAATTTAAAATCAATCAATAAAAAAATATATCATCATCATCTCTCTCTCTCTCTCTTTATTTATTGATTTATTTATTTTAGTTTTTCTGAGTTTTAGTTTAAAACTTGGAAGAAAAAGACTAAATTGTGACATTTTTCATGAACCTTAATACATTTTCAATGCTAACATTATTACATTTTAATTATATATATATATATATATATATATATATATATATATATTACACACAACATTTTAATAATAATACAAATTATTGCTATTATTATTTATTTTGTTTGCCTTTTCTGAGTGTTAATTTTAGATTTGGAACTTGAACGACTCTAAATTGTGACTTTTTATTAACTTTAATACATTTAACATTTTTATAATAATATTAATGATAATAATAATAATTATTATTATTATTATATTATTATTATTATTATTGTTTTCTACATTTATATTTCATAAATTACAAACCCTATACTGAAATTTTGCTGATACAAAAAGGCAAACGGCGAATGATTTGAGTCTCCGTATTGCAGAGACATTATGTTTCCTCAAATGAAAAACCATTTCCCCTCATTTGGACACAATTGCCTCTCAATTCTCTTGTACCTTTGAGTCATTATGATAACTACCATAATTTCAGAGTGAAAACCCCCCAGATCATTATTCCGTGCCTGAATCTGAAGAACAGCAGTGAAAATAAAGGCTACAACCCATAGGAAAGTTGTTAGAGATGAAATAAAATAGATGCATCAATTATAAAAATGTTCCGAGTATCCAAGTATCGGGCAGTGACAGCTACATCAGTGCACCCAGACCCAGATGAGGAAAGCTCAGCATGGAGTCAGGGTCCTTCGCTTGTGCAAAATGGAGTGAAACGTCCCCGGTTGACCTTATTTCTTGTATCGTAATTGTATAAAATAATATTTGAAAGCACATCTGGAGTGTCCAAATGTATAATAGTGTTAGAGCAGTGAAAGGAAAAGAGGCTGGAGCAGAATCTCCATCTAGAGCTCCAACTCTTATACAATTCTGCAATTACAGGATTCTCTCACCAGCGCTGGCCTCTTGTGTAATACACTCGTAAAGCAATGAGCCACTCGAGGCCCTGCATCGCTCTGATTTGATCGTGTCTTTGTCTAGCACAACATGAAGCGGAGTACCTTAATCGTGGGCAGATCAGCTTTGTCATGGCAGCCATCTAAAGTACCTTAGCATTGATGATGATGATGATGATGAAGCCCTTTATTGTCACTAGTCACAAGTACCAGCGGAATTAGCCATCATTAGCCATTGGGATGCTGTGTGTGTTTTTACAATAATTACAAAAATAACTATGATGATAGTTTATTTTCTTCTTATAGTATTTTATTATCACATTATTATTTTAATATTACAATTAGAAGAAAAAAATGTATCTTACAAAGGCAAGCGATAATAATAATAATAATTACAGTAGTTAATAATACAATTATTATTGAATAATACGTATAATTCAAATATTAATTTTAATAAGCATAGTCATTTTAAACAAGTAATACATATTTTAAGTAAAGTCATTTTTATTTTGTTTGCCAATCAACTCTGCTACACATTATATAAATGTGAAATCTATGTGTATTTTTAATATAATCTGCAAAATGACAAAAATTTAAGACAAAAATTTAGTCTGCAAAATTACTAAATGTAAATGTAAATAATCAAAATATAATATTTAATTAATGTGAGCTATGAGATTTACATCTATTGGCTGTTTTTATTCATGCAGGCGTATGTTCTTATGAGTGCATTTACTGTTTTCCAGAAGTCGACGATGTCTGTCTTGGACATACGAGCAGATAGCTTGTGTTTTATTTGAGGCAAATGAAGTGGTTTTGATTGTGATGTGCCTCTTATGCCAGCGGCAGCTACATTTCTCATTACGCGGATCGTTTGGTGGGTGGTTTGTCAAGCAGTAAAATGCGTAATGAGCAGTCGTGCGCCGCTGCAGTGTAAACTTGTAAAGTTTATGATTGATGTCTTTAAAAAGACAATCCTGCTCATATGTATGCACACCCACACTATCCCATCATTCACAGGCCATGAATAAAAACACTTTCTTTAAATGATCCATCTCTGGTGCTGAAGGATCCGCACACACCAAAAGAGCGACTGAAGAGCGTCGTGATGGAGCGAGTTTGCTGGAAGAACCTCCGAATGTTGTCTGTCAGTTCTTATCAGATAAATGCTGTCTCTGATCTATTTTCTCTTTTGCAAAACCGAGTGTTTTCATAGCAGCGGATGGCATGTGCATGTATGGAGGAGCGTCGTGCGTGTTAGTAGTTGTATCAGTCGACACCTATAAAACAGCGCGTTGCCCTACGAGACTCTTCCGTGAGCGTGTTATGAAATATTAGTGAAGCGTCTGCAGAGCGGCCCGTGGCACAGTGGCTTTTAAATGGAGCGAGTGAGTGCGGCCCACATCCGCTGATCTTTTGAGAGCGCATGCAGGCGTCCTGGCAGATTTATTCATATTTTTTTTGAAGTGCGCTTAGCAGCATGTTTGCGAGTGACCTGTGTTGATAACTCAGTATTAATCAAGTCAGACAGAGCCGACTGTTAAACGAGGGTCTTACTGTATCAAAGGGAGAAATATCATACCCGGTCTGGTTAGGAAAGTCCTTGATCTGCTCAGCAAAACAGTTGGAGGGCTCTTCAATGCAACTAACAAATAACTACCATGGTGCCCGTTTTATTTTTTACCATTTTTTTTCTGAAATATTTTCTTCTGGATTCAGTTTTTTTCTTCTCAGTTTAGATTTTTCTAGACTCTGTTTTAATGGTTAAATGTAATTGTATTCATCAAAAAGCAAGCCAAATTAATTGAAATGAAACTTTTTAATTCACTCTGAAAATGCTAGGTTAAATACAACCCAGTGCTGGGTGAAATATGGATCTGGGTCAATCTCTGGGTTTGTCCATATTTCACCCAGCACTGCGGTCTAGTGAACCACAGCTTTATGAGGATTGTCAAGCAAAATCGATTCAATAATTTGGGTGAACTTCACAAGGAATGGACTGAGGCTGGGGTCAAGGCATCAAGAGCACCACACACAGACGTGTCGAGGAATTTTGCTTGACAATCCTCATAAGGCTGCGGTTCTCGCGGTTGGTTGTGCATCTTTTTCTTTCCACTCAGCTTTCTGTTAACATGCTTGGATACAGCACTCTGTGAACAGCAGCTTCTTTGGCAATGAATGTTTGTGGCTTCTCCTCCTTGTGAAGGGTGTCAATGATTGTCTTCTGGACAACTGTCAGATCAGCAGTCTTCCCCATGATTGTGTAGCCTAGTGAACCAAACTGAGAGACCATTTTGAAGACTCAGGAAACCTTTGCATGTGTTTTGAGTTGATTAGCTGATTGGCATGTCACCATATTCTAATTTGTTGAGATAGTGTATTAGTGGGTTTTTGTTAAATGTGAGCCAAAATCATCACAATTAAAAGAACCAAAGACTTAAACTACTTCAGTCTGTGTGCATTGAATTGATTTAATACACGAGTTTCACAATTTGAGTTGAATTACTGAAATAAATGAACTTTTTCACGATATTCTAATTTATTGAGATGAACCTGTATATTGAGGCAGCAGAGGCTAAAAACACAGTGAGCATCACGCACGCTTCAGTGTTTGTGTAGTAAACAAAACCACGCGTCTGTACCATTCATTCACACAGAGACACGCAGAACATGCAGGATTCATATTTAAATGGTATTTTTGCAGCCTAATATTCATAGACACTCCATGTTACGTTTCCATTTAAGTGTAATGACCTTTTGATTAATTCATCCAAATTTGGCAAATTCTGTGACATTCCACATTATACGGTCAACTCCATTATTATGACTGGATTCCGCGATTCTGTCCATGTTTTCCACATCGTTACCAAAATGTTAAAAAATATTATAAAATCCCTCAGTGTCTGAGCAGTGACTTAGAGACTGACAGAATATTTGACTTATAAAAAATACTACAGTAATTTTAGTTAGTTATTCATGAGGTATTTGTTTTTATGTATTTTGACTGAGATGTCATCACATTGCTATTCAATTGTGCTGTGAGTTTAGTGTGTTTCTATGCGGTTGCAAAGGTGTTCTGAGTGATTGTAAATATCATAACCACTGTATTCGTTTTACCTTCCATCACTAATTTGATAGTAATACTAATAATGAGCTGTAAGCTGACATAATTTTTAGATTTGTATGAAGGGTTTTTCAAAGGAAAGACTGAGAAGTCAGTATTCAGTTTTTGTTGTTTTATTTCAGTCCTGATTTTTTCCAGTCGAGCCCCTAAATCAATTTGTCTCCAAGCCTCAAGAGCACAAAACCCACAGCGAGACTTAACGCTGTATTTCTGGAGCATTTCCATTCCACTGAAGTGTGCGTCTTTCTCTGGAGCGCCGCCGTGGGTTCGAGTCGTATTCAGATGAGTGTGTAGACCGTGATGGCGCTGAGCGAGGGAACACACACCTCTCATTCCTTCAGCTGGAGTCAAAGCAGCAGAGAGACGCTCAGCGCTTTTGTCTCACATCAACCGTTCAGACACACGCCGAGGTGAAACATGCTCAAGCACGATGCGAGGCTTAGCGTGACATGAGATGCAGGTTTTATTTGTGTCCTTTATTTCCTGACTCTCTTACAAAACAGGTACTAACAGGATTCATGTTACTTTGATATTGGCTACTGTACTGATATCATATTCATAAACAGTAGTATTTACATGGTACTCCAAATAATGTGTATTTTAAGGAATATCATAATATTACCATGGTACGTTTTTGTTGGTGCTGTCAGATTTCATCAAATTATAATTAAATAAGGATGCTAATAAAGCTTTATTAATGGTTTACTGGGACTATAAATGTAATGAAAAAATAAGAACGTTTAGGTTTTACAGTCATATTTGATTTTTACAGGTATTATTGCATTTGCAATAATAGCTGCTCAAAATGACATTTAATAGTAAGAATTTTAGCATATTATAATATTATATTCTAAGTAATACATTAGCAAATCATAATAATTATAATAATGTAATGTTGCATTGTATTAAGTATGTTTGTATAATATTATTAAATGTAATATGATGGAGATATTGTTTTATATAGTATGCATCACATATACATTTTATTTTAATAATAATGATCATAAAAACAATAACAATAATAATGGTAGTAATAATAAAATTAACAACTGTATAATAATAATCATAATCTTAATGATGATGATGATAACAACAACAACAACATCAAAACAAGAACAATAATGATAATCATTATTATTATTTGTTATAATGTTATTAAATATAATATCACACATATATAATTTAACAACAACAACAATAATAAGGATACTAATAATAATAATATTATTATTGTTGATGGTGTTTTGTTGTTTGTATGTCTTTGTTGTAATGTTTTTAAATGTAATATCACACACATATATAATTTTATTTTTTATAATAATAGCAATAATTACAATATTATTATTATTGTTGTTGTTGTTGTATAGTTTGTTTTTATAATGCTAATACATATATGATTTCATATTCTTAATTTGAAATGGCTTGTCATATTATAATAGTCATTTCATCAGAATTGACACTACAGCTAAACATGTTCACTGTATCGGCTTTACTGTGCTTATTGAAAAAGCTCAGGTCCGGGTTCTTATAGGCGTTCGTGTAGAGTTTTTCAGTTCCATAAAGACATTTGTTTTGCCTGTAAATAAAGTTGCTTACCTGAGCCCACTGCTCATTTTCCTAATGATTCATATATTTTCTCTCACTGTTTGAAGACTGTTTTTACGTGTCCTTCTCAAGGTGAGTCTCAACGGGACAGGCTGATTTTACCAGTGGTGTAAAACGAATTCACCCATAAAGAATTGTAATATTTCATGTCATTTGTCAGCAGCGCTTTCTCTGCACTAGTGCATCTTATCTGCGGCCCATCGCAGCACACATCCATTCTGCCCCACATAAACCCCAATCTGTCTCTCAGCCTGGAGTCCTATCGCTTTTTAGTGTGGCTTGAGTTATTCGTCCCATTTCAGGCCCTTGTGGGGTTTTCAGGGATTCTTTAGGCCTCTCTCTCTCTCTCTGTTGTGCTGATAAATGTAGTCGGTTCATGTAAGGCCTTCCTCATCAAGCCAACAACAAAGCTTCAATCGCCTTTGCGCAGAAAAATTGGAAAGGAATCCAAAGAAACGACACCCACTCACCACAAACAACCGTCTCTCATTCTTCACCCTTTTTTTGTCTTTACAGCTACACTCTCCGAGTGGTTGGCAACGGCATTAAAGCCCAGGCGGAAAACCCAGAAGTCAAAGTGAAGGAGGCCGACCCGGTGATCAGTCAAGTCATTGATAAACTGAAGCACATCAATCAGGTGAGCCTGGCCAGTCAAATGAAACAATGCAACGAGCTCCTTGATGTCCCACGCAGTCCTGTTTCATGAGTTGCTGTGTTTTCATGCCAGCAGATCAGAGCAGATCTCATTAGCTCTACTCATGCATGTGTTTAAAACGTGTTAGTATGGGTGTAGTAATGTGATAGAGACTTTTGTGCTGTTGAGAATGACTCAAGGTTCCAAGAGTCTTGAAAATATTTTTAAATCATGGTTTCCAGAACTATAAAGTCATGGACATATCATCATACAATTATATGTATATATATATATATATATATACAGAGTTCTGGCATGAAACTCTAGATGGCGCAGTCCGATAGGTCTAACTCAATCTGACCTAATGACATCTTTATCACATGGCACAGCTGACTGGTTTTCTCCTGTATCAGTAGCCAATTAGCTCACTGCTTAATATTCAAATATATGGCTTTTGTTTGCTGTAGCAGTTTGGCATTGCACCTCAGAAACCCTCCACCTTCCCCAGCTCCACCGGTATAGATCTGCTACGAGGTGATTCATGCATGTTATATGGGGTTATTCATATATGTGCAGCAGCAGTATTTCCTTCATGCTCACAGCAGCATGTTGCAGATGTATTGGCAGTAGCTAGTCTCTGTACTTGCTCTGCCGCAGCAGTGTAGCAGATCTATTCTGCCAAGACCAAATACCTTAAGCCCTCCGAGAGTTGTCATGACAGATATATACACTCACCGGCCACTTTATTAGGTACACCTGTTCAATTGCTTGGTAACACAAATTGCTAATCAGCCAATCACATGGCAGCAACTCAATGCATTTAAGCATCTAGATGTGGTGAAGACGATTTACTGAAGTTCAAACCGAGCATCAGAACGGGGAAGAAAGGGGATTTAAGTGACTTTGAACGTGGAATGGTTGTTGGTGCCAGACGGGCTGGTCTGAGTATTTCAAAAACTGCTGATCTACTGGGATTTTCACACACAACCATCTCTAGGGTTTACAGAGAATGGTCTGAAAAAGAGAAAATATCCAGTGAGCGGCAGTTGTGTGGATGAAAATGCCTTGTTGATGTCAGAGGTCAGAGGAGAATGGGCAGACTGGTTAGAGATGATAGAAAGGCAACAGTAACTCAAATAACCACTCGTTACAACCAAGATATGCAGAATACCATCTCTGAACACACAACACGTCGAACCCTGAAGCAGATGGACTCCAGCAGCAGAAGACCACACCGGGTGCCGCTCCTGTCAGATAAGAACAGGACACGGAGGATACAATTCACACAGGATCACCAAAACTGGACAATAGAAGATTGGAAAAACGTTGCCTGGTCTGATGAGTCTCGATTTCTGCTGCGACATTCAGAAGGTAGGGTCAGAATTTGGCATAAAGAACATGAAAGCATGGATCCATCCTGCCTTGTCTCAACGGTTCAGGCTGCTGGTGGTGGTGTAATGGTGTGGGGGGATATTTTCGTGGCACACTTTGGGTCTCTTAGTACCAATTGAGCATCGTTTAAACACCACAGCCTACCTGAGTATTGTTGCTGACCATGTCCATCCCTTTATGACTACAGTGTACTCATCTTCTGATGCTACTTCCAGCAGGATAATGCACCATGTCACAAAGCTCAAATCATCTCAGACTGGTTTCTTGAACATGACAATGAGTTCACTTTACTCAAATGGCCTCCACAGTCACCAGATCTCAATCCAATAGAGCACCTTTGGGATGTGGTGGAACGGGAGATTCACATCATGGATGTGCAGCCGACAAATCTGCAGCAACTGCGTGATGCTATCATGACAATATGGACCAAAATCTCTGAGGAATGTTTCCAACACCTTGTTGAATCTATGCCACGAAGAATTAAGCAGTTCTGAAGACAAAAGAGGGTCCAACCCGGTACTAGCAAGGTGTACCTAATAAAGTGGCCAGTGAGTGTATATTACTATCATTAATCTACTGTTATAGTTTTGTTCATATTTTAAAATGATTTTATTTTTACATTTTCTATATATTTCTGTATTTTTTTATATTTGTTTTCATCTTTCATTTTATAAAAAGTTTCAGTTTGTTGTGTTTTTACAAATTACTCAAATAATTAAACATTTCTTTGTATAATTTTATTGCGTTTTAGTTTTTAGTTTATTTATTTTTAGTTAAAGGTGGGCGATATGGCAAACATATCATATCACAATTTTTTTTAAAAATTTTTATCACGATTCATAATATTATCTCTATTCTTTGTCATGTTGGTTTGACTATTTTGTAAGTTGTCTGAGCAGTACAGCCAAACTAATTTCCCTGTTACAAAGAAAAAGCCTTTCAAGGTAACACAATATAATTTGATAATTGCTATTTAGGCCAAAGTGTGTAAAGATAAAACTCTTTGTCATTATTTTATGACAAACTAGAATTTCTTTGTTGAAGTGCAAACTCATTTTTGCAGTCAATCTCAAATACTCACATTTGCATTTGGCAGATGCTCTCATTCAAAGTGACCCACATTGCATGCTGTACATTAGTTCAGTTCATGCATTCCCTGGGAATTGAACCCGTGACCCTAGCGTTGCTAGCGTCAGCAACACCAAGGTCATGAATTTGAATCCTGTAAAATGCATTTTCTGATCAATTATACACCTTGAATACAATGCAAATCACTGGATAACCAGCATCTGCCAAATGCATTATATATGAATATAATTTGTGTTTTTCTGCGTGTGATCTTCATTCATTTCATAAAAGCTGTAAATGGAAAACTCCACATTTGTACGGATGAATAAACGTCACCGTCTAACCTTCAGAGCCAAAAGTACTGACGTTCCCTGAACAAACATACGTCAGTGCTGATTCGATTTTTTTGTCATCACTCTCAGTTTGGAGGACGGTAAAAGCTCAAACGCTGACTCACACTTGCATGTTTTGCTTTAATTAAAACGATTGAAGGCAAATTAGTTTATGCTTCTTTTCATATCCCTCTGTTCTGCAAAATAACGCGTCACAGCGGAACACTTGGAGACCAGAAAATCAATGCATACATATTTAAAAATCCATTTTCAGCCTTAACTCGTTCGAGTTTATTCTATCCCTGTTCCACCCGCCGGCCAAATCAATGATGTTTTGCCATCCTGCGCTGTCCTGCCTGCTGGAGTAGATTGTGCTTCTTCCCTTCCCGCTGGATGTGCTTCAACACAAAATACAGTTAGATCTTGATCTATCAGAAGAAGTCCAGCATGTTCTGATCTTGAGAAACATTTTGTGCATGGTTTCATCACCTTCTTTGCTTTTCATAATTTTTTTGGGGAACAGAAGTTCATACAGTTTCAATCTGACCTCTTTAAGGTTCTGGAGGATTTTTATCAACCACCCACCCAAAAATGAATGCTTTTAATTCTACATTTAGGATTTGATTTTGCATATAACATTTTCATCCATTTGGATTACAAAGTTTTAACAAACAATCTTATAAACTTAATGTGATTAATTTCTCTCAGCATACATAAATTAAACAGGTTAGATTTATTTAGTTGCACTAATAAACTGAATGTGTTTTAAATACACAATAAACATTATATATTCATCTTAAATAAATCCAATTTACTAACTAAATACTATGCCACAATTTTTGTTTCATTTATGCATTATTGACATACAATATGCATCACCTTAAATTATTAGTCTGTTATTTTAAAGCTATGTATATCAACTTTTAATAATTTTAGTTTGGAAATGTGGATTATGTGTGATTGTTGATATGAATTAATTATGCATTTACATAGCGCTTTATTGTGTAATGCTGTACACCCAAAGCGCTTTACAATACACACACACACACACACACACACACACACACACACACACACACACACACACACACACACACACACACACACACACACACACACACTACACAGTGTAATCCAAATGGGTGGATTTCTGTATGCAATTAATATTCATACAAAAGTCAAGCTACAAATGTTTTAATTTGAAGTTGTTGCATTAAACTGGAATAAGGATAAAGTATTTTAACACTGAAAAATTGCACACCTCTAAGGAGTTACATCAGCTTTAAGGATCAGCTCTTTCTTGTCTCCTGTAATATTTCTTCTCATAATCAAGGCCATCTCACCGTATCTTGATGGCAGCGAGGTGCTGATGGAGGACAAGGAGGAAGAGAGATTGAAAGAGAGCTTTAGAGCAGGCCTTCAGACGTCTCCTCGCAGCAGGTTATCTTCAGTCTCTCTGGAGTCACAATCATTTTGTGGCCCGGGGTGCCGTCTCATCTTGATAACACGACAAAGTGTACTTCTTAATGATGATGATAACTGGAACACGGAGAGGACATTTGCTGGGAATCTCAGCGTGAAGACAGATCCAGCGGGACTCGATGTCCAGAGCAATTTGGCCCTTGATGAGTGAGTCAGAGAAAACCTCCTCCCGTTGTGGAAATGGACTGATCAGGGGCCGACGCAGTGGACTGTTTTAAACGTGATGATGTCCGGTTACAGGTCAGCAGAACATTTTGAGCGGGTGTTAGGAATTAAATTGTGTTGAATTGGACACTTACAGACTCGTGCTAGAATGTGTGCCTTTGACTCAAAGAAAAACTCATTCAGGAGAGCAGCATGAGTCGTCTTCAGCAGATCAGACATTTACTGGTGTGGAAAGAGAAGGTGGCTACCACGGCCCTAAATAACTATTATATTCATACACTTTGAACATGGTTCTACCCAAGGCTATTACAGTAAAACTATATATATAAACATATACAAAAATAAGTTGCCAAAGAAACACTCATTTTCATTTAGTTTAACTTGATGTACTGAAATAACTAAAGCTAACAGTGAATTCAACTAAATAATAATTATTGACATTAATAAATATTCAATAATACAATAAAATACAGTTTTTTCAATGCAAATATATTATACAAAATATGAATTATGTATAATAGCACATAATAATAATATAAAACAAATTCAAAATGTTAGTAAAACTACAGTTTATCATGATACCAAAATGACACTGGTACTATCATGGTATCATTTATACTTGTGTTGGAAATAAGTGTTGGCTATTGTATTATTGTACTTTAGAGTATCATACAAATAGCATGGCATGTGAACTTTGGTACCATGGTAAATAAAGGTACCACAGTATTACCACACTACTGTACCATAGTATGACCATAAAAGGGATAGTTCACCAAACCACCCAAGGTTTGGAACTACTTGAGCGGGAGTAAATGATGACTATCCCTTTAACAAACAGTACTTACTGTGGCAAAATGTACCATGGTACTACCATTGTATTTTGGACATACACCATAGTAGTACTATAGTATCCTTAGAAGCACTTTAGAAGTACCATATAAATATCATAGTACATGATTTCAGTACCATGGTAAAAAAAAAGAGTACCATGACATTACCACAACCCTTTTTTAAGGAAAAACAACACTTAACAAGTGAAGTGGTACTACCATGGTATTTTCAGTATTTTGGGGGGAAATAAGTGTTGGAAATTGTATTTTGGTAGCTACATCAGAGTAGAATATACCGATTTACAAAATACCATGTCAGTACCATGGTAAATATATGCACCACAGTATTGCCATACCATCACTGTACAACAAAAGGGAAAATAGTACTCAATGTACCAAAAACAAATACTATGGTACTACCTTGGTGTTTTGTACATATACCATAGTTTGTAGTACATATACAGTTCATCTCATAGTAAATCATTTCTGTACTATGGTAAATATCAAAAGCACCATGGTATTAGTATGCACTTACTAAGTACTATGGTACTGTTGTGGTATTTTTTAAATACTATGGTATATGAATTTCATTACCATGATAAATATTTAAGTAGTGTGGTACTACCATACCATTACTGTACCATTGCTAATCTCTGATTAACATTGTTTTTGTGTGTGTGTGTGTGTGGGGGGGGGGGGTAGTAACACTTACTAAAACATACCATCCTACTTCCACATGGTATTTTGAAAATACCATGGTAAAAACTGTTTCAGTATCGTGGTATATGTTAAAGTACCATAGTATTACAATCACTTTACCACTGTATTATTTAAAGGGTCCCATGGTCAAAAACAGCATTGTATTATTTGTGATAGTTTTTCAAAGAATATTGTGGTATTACCATAGTACATCTCCAAAGGACCATAAAATGACTATAGTATCGATTTTACTTCAATATGATATATCAGGGAGAATCAACAGAGAATCAATGAGTGAGTGCAGTGGGATAATGGTGTCAATATTCTAGGCTAACCATTACCCATGATACCGAGCGGCCCAAAGCCGACACAAGCTTTCAATACAACTTGCCTGTGGCAGAAAGCCACCCTGCAGCTTCAGTTTGCCCAGAGCATCAGGCTAATGAGCTTCTCTCCTTCAGCTCGGCCCGCAGACATGAGAAGAAGCCCATGGTCTCCTTTTCAAGCCATGAAGCCTTCAAAATGTTCTTGTAATGCAGGGCTTTAGCTCTGGTCCACGAGGGGTCAGTTCAGCGCCAGTGCTTTGCTTTCTTTGTCCTGTTTCAGACCAGCCTCTTTCTTAAAGGTGAAGTGTGCAATTGCTTTGCTAGGAAAAGACTACAGGGAAGAAGAAAACAAAACAATGGTCATGCATTTACATTTACTTTTATATTTAGTCATTTAGCAGTCGCTTTTATCCAAAGTGACTTACATCACTCAGTTTTGAGATTTAGGGCTATTTTGCTTTTCATAATGAGACAAGTGGAACGAAAACATGCAAAATGCAGTTTTAAGTGTTTCTTTTATCGCACTTATATATTTGCATCTGTGGATTTCAGTTGCCATATATATCTTGTAGGCTGTATTTTTCTCCACTTTAGTAGCACTTGCATACACAGTACCATTTTATATTTATACCTTTTATGTTCTGAAGATTTATACAGATGGGTTTGTTCATATATCTTTTGTATGGAAGCATGTTTCTGCTACAATATATAAATAATAAATGGTAATTGTTACCTTTTATTTAAAAATTCTGATTTCTGTCTTGCAATTCTGAGGAAAAAGTCTGAGTTGTGAGATGTAAATTCAGAATGGCAAGACATAAATTCACAATTTGAGAATAAATATCCAAATTGTATGAAATAAATATGCAATTGCAAGTTCTGAAAAAAAATCTGAATTGTATTTTTTGCAAGTCTGTTCTCCAAATGTATGCAAATTAGGGCATGTTCAATGAGTTATTTAGAATTTTTTTAAAGTAACATTTCAGAAAACTTGTAATACAAAAACAACCTTGCATTTATCAATGTAATCAATCAACTTTTTTATATAATATTCACTTGGATATATTTGCATTCAACTTATTTAATATGAAAAATTTGAAAAGTGAAACAGGATGTTCAACATAATAATGGTAGAATTGATTGGAAACCTGTTTGGTATAATATATATATATATATATTCTCAGTTTTGTTTTGCACCACTAGTGGTCCAGAAATGACACGCTTCACTTGTAAAAATATTTTTGCACAGCAGTTTTGTTGTTACTTTTGAATTTTGCAGTGAATCACCATGCAAGTCATACCCTCTCTGTCTATTTTTCTTCTGGCCTGTCTGCTTCTCTTTCTTTGTGTCTCGGTTCCTCTCTGAGAGCGTCTCGCTTTCTCTCATGTTCTGCCTCTTATTCTCTCTCGCAAACCCTTTCGTTTTTGAAACGGGAAAACTTCATGCATGCATATAGGAGTTGCTCATTCCTTAGAGGGCTTGAATACATCGAGACGGATCTGCATCTTTCAACACATCTTAATTCAGCATCTTGGAGCTCATCTGCGGCTCAGGCTTCCCAGCAGGCTGAGCAGAGGCTGAGGTCGTCTAGTTGACCTGCGCTGGCATTGCAGCCTGATCCTCACCATCTGTGATGTGTCACTGCAGTAGATCCGACAGCTCTATGTCTGTTAGATATGTACATCAGATACATGCATGCTAAAGCGTGTTTGCTGTCCTGTGGTTGTAGCTCATACTGCGCCGTGAGGGACCACACAATGACGTGTGATATGTCAGATGCGCTTCTGTGTGATCTGAGTGCATATATCTCATTCATGAGGAGCAGTAATTATTCAGCAGTCATCAGTTCCTCGATATCTCTTTTAGTATGAAGTTGTATTAGATTGACCCACAGCTGGAATATTATGATATATAATAAAATATAACATTAGTGGATTATAAACTAGTGTAGAAGTACTGTTGCATATGTTGATGCTGAACTGGTGAAGAGTATGATGCTAGAAGCGTCAAGATTATGCATTTAGTTATGCATCACATTAGTGCTGCATTATGTCAGTGGATGGCAACAAGTAAGTGAGTCATTGAACTTTTCATTGAATT
This sequence comes from Ptychobarbus kaznakovi, assembly GCA_027422405.1. Taxonomy (NCBI): domain Eukaryota; kingdom Metazoa; phylum Chordata; class Actinopteri; order Cypriniformes; family Cyprinidae; genus Ptychobarbus; species Ptychobarbus kaznakovi. The sequence goes on along the minus strand of CM049799.1, from coordinate 17,997,302 downwards.
TATTCAAAATAATGTCTTGCCATTACTGAGAAAATGTACTAAAAACTGTATATTTTGCCAAATTTGGATAAAACATATCTTCCAATGGCAGGATTAGTAAGAGTAGAATGCTAGTATACAAATTATTTTGTTTTTGAATGAATGAGTCAATGACTCAAAGACGTTCATTTTTTGCCACCTCATAGAAAGAATGACTGATCTCCACCGCTAATGTACAGATATATAAGTATTATCATTTATATTATAAATCATTTAAAAAAATCCATATGATAAAATTATACAAATATTTATATTATTATTATTAAAATATTATATTACTTATTATTACTCATTGTACACAATACAAAAATCCTAATACAACAACCTGAACAATCTGAAAGTGTATATATATATATATCATACACATAATGCTCTCTCTCTTGAAACACAAGCACGAGTAAATGTCAGAATAACCGTATATATCTAAAAGAACATGAGCTCGTTGTTGTTATCCAGTCGTTCTGTCATTATATTCCAACAATATTCCTGCTCAGAAGCTTCCATAATACTTAGCTTACATGTAATTGTGCTTTTAATACTTGTGTGCAAACACTGAAGATTGTAGACCTAAGAAGCAAACCATTTCCACACTCCTTGAAACCAAATGGAAAGTTTCAGTGTAATTTCCATTACATTAATTTCCGCATAGTAACTGGCTGATTTATTATTTTGTGCATGTATCATGGTTTCTCTTCTGGACTGGAGACTGTCCAAAAAAATGAGTTCAATAAAGTTAGAGCTGTCAGGAAACGCAGACAAGTGGACGTGCCGATAACTGCTCTCATTTATATGTAAATGGTAACCAATCAATTTCTCTCATTTGAATGACTCAGACTCTTGCCCCTGTGTGGAACCATTGATTTAACTCCAGCCCTGGTCAAAGACACCTCCTGAGGACTAGTAGCTTCACAAAGACATTCACCTCGGCTAAGTGGCATCAACACGAGGTCACATGATCCGTTCTGCAGTATATACAGACCTTAGTCTTCAAGTCTGACTTCACTTGTGGCTATGTTTCTGTTTCATGCACAGTTAAATATTCAGTCAAATAAGTTCCATAAGACAGATGTGCTTTTGTTTTCTTAAGGCTGGAATGCACCACATGACGTATGCCCTGATTTACAGTCAGACAACTTGACGCTAGTAACCGAAAGTCAGAGGCAGTCTGCAGATTTGAGTTGACAGATATAATTGACGCTGATTTTTTTTTTGCATCAGAGTATGAATCCATCCAGTCATCGGAGATGAAACATCTTTGTGTTTGAATGAATCTTTGAAGAAAACGAACACTTGTTGAATTCAGAATAGCAAACTAGTTTTCTACTCTTACTCTTTCTAACATAATATTAATAATACTAATAATAGTGTAGTATGCTACAGTGTTCTGAATCAATGAATGAATCAACGATTCAGTGACTCCTAACACATACAAGATGCTCATCTATCAACACCTGTTGACCTAAATAGGTAATATGTGAACAAATATGTATGTTTGAGAGTGAAGTTATGTTTTTATTAAAATAATACAAAATAAAAAAATATCCAGCTTTGCCAAAAAACTAATTATCAAAATATTTTACAATATATTTACTGCACAGCCTTGGTGAGCATAAAACATTAAAACTATCAAAACAATAATAAAATCTTACCAACTCCATATAATAGTATAGGTTTTTCTGATTATGGAATGTATTATTAGTGCACTGCATTTTTAAATTTCTTCATTTTTTATGTTTTTTTTATCTAAAGCAACTTACAAATGGGGAACATTCTGTATTCTTTATTGTATCCTTCTGTTCATATCTTCTGCGTTACAGACAATAATTAGCACATCTCCTGTTTGCTTTCATCGAATGCATTCAGATCATCATAACAGTCCATAAGCTGTTTCCCGCCAGTGTTTCTGCATTGCAATAACTCACCATCAACCTTGCATCACCCACGGGTTGAATTATTTACCGTTCATGCACAGCCTGTTTGTTGGTGAATTATTGATACCGGCCCATTCCCAGTTCATTCCCAAGCCCTGAACGGTAAAAACACATCCACAGTCACTCTACGCAAATCCAAACAAATCTTAATTTGCACTACGTCTCACACGCTTCAATGCACACACAAAAAATCAATTAAGATGTCAGAGCACGTCAGGCTGGAAGTGAGAGATTGCGCTTGATGCATCGAGCTGGTTAGCGGAGAAGCCCATAGGAGCACTTCCCAAGGCCAGGGTCAAAGGTCATGTGATGTACTTGTGGATGTTTGAGGGATCGCTGCGGGTCTAACGAGGTCAGCCTCCAAACAAATTGATTGAGAGTTAATTTCAGAGCTCGGACTCTTGGTTTTGCCGCCTGTGAGAGTCCTTCAGCTTCTTTGTTTGCCGTGTGTTGGTTTCCATGGAAACGCAGTGCCGCTGTCACTGACCGGAGACCCGATTAAACATCTATCTGTTGTCTATCTGTCTACCTATCTATCTACCTGTCTGTCTGTCTATCTATCTACCTACCTGTCTGTCTGTCTATCTGTCTATCTACCTATCTGTCTATCTGTCTATCTGTCTATCTACCTGTCTGTCTGTCTATCTACCTACCTACCTGTCTACCTGTCTGTCTATCTATCTATCTATCTATCTACCTACCTACCTGTCTGTCTGTCTATCTACCTACCTGTCTGTCTGTCTATCTACCTACCTACCTGTCTGTCTGTCTATCTATCTATCTACCTACCTACCTACCTACCTACCTACCTGTCTGTCTGTTTGCCTCTCCATTGTTCATTCTGATGTTCTTTCCACCTTTTTTGTTTTTTAATATTTTATTATTCTATCTTTCCATATATTGTTCTGTCGTATCTGTCATCTATCTATAAACGTTTACCCCCCCCCCCCAAACTTTGCAAACAATCCAACATTCAAATTAATATTGACAAACTTTGCAATTGCATACATTTACACTTACAACAATTATATTAATTATATTCCTTGAATTTAACTCCATTAATTTAATTTACTGTGCCCTTGTTTTTTTTTTTACATATGTATAAGTACGAGAGCTTAATTAATGCAGTTTGTCATGTTGTGTCAGGTATGACATGATCAGAAAACATTTTACCAAAACCCAAGTTTCTTTTAACGTGATCATTCTCTTAAAATATATAATGCATAAACATACAGGTTATTGCATAATTTTTGAATACTTACTTCATATTGGATTACTATGCAGTACATATTTATAGCTAATAACTATTTTTGGATTTTGACTACAAAACAACACACAATTTTAAGAAATGTAGACTGCAAAATCTGATAAAAAGGTCTGTAATCCTACTCCGACTGAAAAGCTCACATTCACACCACAAAAAACACAGTGCCTGTTTCTGATTCTGTTCTCACATTCAATCTCTTTGAGAGGTTGACCTTTTAAATGTGACCCGTATCAGGAATGCGCACAACTAGCCAACTAATCGGTCGTAAGGAAGCCCAGTATAATTAGACTGGTTTTGGGTTCGTCTGACCCCGATCGGGTGGTTTTCTCAGGGGGCGTTTGCATAAGATGTGTTCCTGTTCAAAACAGATATAAGGAGAGCAACGAAATGCAGGGACTGTTTTTAACCTCTGCTTCACGCATGGGTTTATTTTGCGATAATGAGCCGCTCGCTGTGTATTATATCCTTAAGTTTGTGTGAGTGGTGTGTGACTAAGCATACGCCTCTGTTTTGAAAAGAGAAAAAAGAAAAATGAAGCAACAACAAATGTGGTGAAGAAGAGACTACAAGCAATTTAGAAGAGATTGTGAAAAAACGATTGAGCTGAAGTAAAAGAGAAGGACAGATGTGGCAGGTCACGGCGGTCACAGGTGAGCGGAGTGAGCGATCTTTCTCTGGCTGCTTACCCCGGTTCATTTATTCTGGATCAATTTTATTGAGTTTCATCAAGTGAGCGCAGGGCTGCCATAGACGAAGGCTTGGCACAGCCGGCTGCATGGCAGATGCTGGATTCTGATTGGCAGCTGGGCCGTTCCAGCGACGTCCATGCTGACAGAACATTGGCTTCGGTTCGAGAGAGCGGCATCCAAAGTCGTGCAACTGAAGCAGAGATAACTAGGTCTGTACGGACCGCAATCGCTTTTCACAGCTCAAGTGAGGACAGACCAGGGCACACTCACACATACGTGATGAAACCCGAGCTACATGACTCTTGGATGTGGTACCATATACGCGTCACCGTAGTGCCATTTTGGAGAATATCCTCTGGATGCTGTGTCAGCCGCACCACACGGATACGTTTTCTATGTTTGTTTACGCTTTGATTTGAACAAAGAAAAGTATATCTGGATGGTGCGGCTGACACAGAGAGTTTGTGTCCAGCGGATATTCTCCAAAATAGCACTACGGTGATGCGGAGGAGACGAATTGTTGAATAAAATCGTTATTTTTGTTATCTTTGCGTACAAAAAAGTAGTCTCGCCGTTTTTTTTAATTACGGTTGAACCACTGATGGCAGATGAACTATTCTGACGATGCTTTTCATACTTTTCTAGGCCTTTACACTGTTAATTGCTTGGCAGTCAATGGGACAGTCACAAACCTCCCGGTTTCATCCAAAATATCTTAAATTGTGTTTTAAACTTTTACGGGTTTGGAACGACATGGGGGGGTAAGTGCTTAATGAATGAAATGAAAACAAAATTTTCATTTTGGAGGGAGTAACCCTTTAATACTGTATAATATAGAACATTAATAGTAATTATATAGGACACATATTGATATTATTCTATAAGTGCAATCACACAAGAGCCCACTCGTAATTCTGAAAACACTCATGAATGACCTCCGCGTCTGAATTCCTCGCTGTTCACATTGGGATGCAGGCGGCTGTGTGAATGTTTATGTGCTTAGTAGACTGCTGATGGTGATTTGTACACACCGCGGACACATTGACGGTCAGAATGACCTTTCCTCTCAGGACTAGCGCTGATGATGACTCTATGAGCCAAGAAAGTGAAAGTCTGTGTGTCCGTGTCCCGTGAGGTAAATAAGGGCCAGACAGCTGTCTTCAGTCAATCAGCACTACATGACCTTGTTTTTAGGACACTGGGAAGACCATCTGGAGTCCCGCGTGCCTCTAAACAACAAGATCCTTCGGTACAATGAAGAGAATTAGCTTTAAAGAAATAATTCATTGTTATTTACTCAACCTCGTGTTGGTATAACTTGCATTACTTTCTTTCCTCAGAGGAACACAAACGAGGAAATAGTTTCAATAAAGGTATCATACAAAAATTATAAATTCTCCATATCGTGCTAAATTCCAAATCAAATGATAACTGTATATGAGAAACAGTCTGAAATTTCACATTCAGTCATCTGTTGAATCTGCTGCAAGTTGTTGAATCGCTTGAGAACAGGAGGAATTTAATGTGAACGAATCAGTCAGGTCTTTGAACTTGATTCAAAACAATGATTCTTTCAGGAATCAAACATTGCTATTCGAGTAGATCAAGGTTTTTAGTGAATACTTGCTAAAATTCTGTTCCTATCATGACTTCAGAAGACTTGGTTTATCGCGCAGGAATCAAACAGACTCCATTAATGATTGCGTGTTCTTGTTATTTATGACTAATTTAACCAGGTATGAACTCATCCTGATGTGGGTATAACTTGTATTACTTTCTTTCGCTTCATTAAAGATAAAGATAAAGGCTTTTTTCACATCTTTCACATCAGCATGCTGTGACCGAATCATTGAATCGCTTGAGAACAGGAGCAAGTTGATTTGTGAACGAATCATTCAGAGCTTTTGAACTTGATCAATGATTCATTGAGAAGAACTGATTCAAAACAATGATTCATTCAGGAATCAAACAATCACTAGATGAAAAGATCAAGCTTTGTAGCGAACAACTATCAGTATGTTCCACACTAGACGTATATAGCGCAGAAATTATACTACTTTGATGGTGTTTTCTTAATTTAAGGTACAGTGAGTCTGTTGTGAATTAAAGTCTGGACATTTGGAGATTTGATGGTTGCATTGAAGTAATAACATTATTTGATTGGTGTCCGGTGCGATTGAGCAGAGTGTGTATTCCCGATTCTTAACCAGCCCCCAACCGTGAGATCTCATTGGTCTAAAATCTCTCCTCTTGAGAACATTCTGTGCTCTCATTGGCTGTGATTGTCTTGCATCTTTATGCTGCTAGTTCAGCATAACAATGATTTATACCCATTCATACTCTTCAAACAAACATGCCAAGCAACTGGTTTTACATCGTCCGGTTTAATCCTGCATCTGTGTGGCTTTGATAAGGCACGTTGATTCACGCGTCATTTAGTCCGACCAGTAAACGGTTCGTTAATGAAAAAACACCGGAGCAAAAGCAAACGACAGTCGCTTCATCAAATACAGTTTCAGTCTAAACAAATCAGGCTCGAACTAACACCCAGCCATCACATTTAGAGAACGTTTAACATTCCGGCGCGGTATTTCCAAATATGACTGCGTTCGTCTTGTTAGCGAAGCTGCTTTAGAAACATCTGCGCATCTGAAAATGTCTCTGCTATTTATTTGTGTACAGGACGCTTTTATGGTGTTTACCTCCTCTGATGCCATTTAGATTTAGTGGGGCCATTTTTCACAAATCATAAATGTTTAATGACACATTTACGGGAGCAGGGAAAGCTTACCGACTGTGACATCAATCATATATATATATATTTTTTTTTATCATTTGGTGCTCATATCCAGTTCAAGTTTTTTTTTTTTTTGGGGGGGGGCATATGAGAACATGAAGTGCGTGCTAAACTTGCAGTTTTTGTGTATTTCTAATTCCTTTTTAAATAGATTGATGATGTCAGTATGACACCTATGACCACAAACTTTAGTCAAATGCATGCTAATACAATATAATGTATATTGTATGCAAATGTATTATTTTAATAAGTTCACTAATTATTATTATTATTAATCAAACTATAGAAACTGTTTCCACCACGGAATGATAACAAACAAAAATAATACATAAATAAATGTAATTGTGCTTTTCTGTCTCACAGTTCAGATTCTGTTTTTATATATATATATTTGAAGTACTTTTTATTAATTGAATTATTTTCAGAATGGGGGAGGCATAATTACAATATATATTCAGAATTTTCAGTTTTTTCTCAAAAACATCACTTTTTTTCCTCTGAATTCTGAGTTTATATCTCACAATACTTTTTATTTATTTATTTAGACGTTTTATCCCAAATCAGCCATTTTTCTCTAAATTTTAAGTTTATATATATCAGAATTCTGACTTTTTGTAGGATTTTCTTCTGAGAATCGCAGTTCTTAGTTTATGTGTTGAGTTTATATATCAACAAATAAATTCATAATTGTGAGAATTAAAAAGTAAAAAAAGTTTTAATTATGAACATTTTGAATTGTGAGATAAATAATCACATTGGAAACATTTTAAAACTCATTTTAAAGCTTATTAAAAAGCTTACTGGTCTTTGACTTATTCCTGATACCTATACCGATATTTTTTTATGCTACAGATTCTACTCCAATACGCTTTTCAAACTGTATATATCTGAGAAAATATTATTTTTTTTTGTCCCACATATGTAGAATCTATTCATTTGTTTCTGGATTCCTCCTTCCACAGCTGTTTAAATCGTCAAAAATAAAAACATCCCCCAAAAAAGTCCTTGATCCCTCACGTCCCAGAGCGGCCATCAGTCTCATGCACTGTCAGCCCTGTTATCCCAAACACTGGTGGCCTATATTTGCATTTGCGCTGTGTTGCGAGGTCACGCCTGTCTTCCCTGGAGGTGAATCTACTTCCTTTACAAATCAGCCTAATCCCGTCCAGCCTGCGTTTGCCCCGAGGAGCCGCTAGATAAGCAGCCAGGAGTCCTGGTCTTCCACGAGGTTAATTGCACAAGAGAAATCAGCAAGATCTCATGAGATATGCAGAAAAAGAGGCGCGGCGATGTGGCTCTCCAGCTGTCGTTTGCTGTCAAAGGTGGGGCTGGACATGACAGATAGCAGCCCCCCCGAGACCCTGAGTGATTTAGGAGATACGTGACTGTTTTTTACACGCCGGAAAGGCCCCGTTTGCTTGCATTAGCACTTATGTAAAGGGCACATCTATCTCATGCTTATCTATACGGGATTGTAGGCCTGGTTTAATGCATCATGGGTGTATGAAAGATCACGCAGGCGAGATAATGCACAGATCATGACTCAAATGCCTTGATTTACTCTGCTGTGGGGCTTTTATATTATTTTAACACTCATGGACATGAATACATATAGATAAGCACACGTATATTAAGGAAATAATGCTCCAGCAGCACTAGCAGAACTACCAAAACATCTCTCAGTGGAACGAATTAGATTTTATACTTGCACTAATAGATATTCATGACATTTAACGACATCTACACTACTGTTCAAACGGTCATTGATTTATTTATTTATTTAGAAATAAACACTTTTATTCAGCAAGGATGCATTAAACATCCCAATACTGACACTAAAGGTTTTTATATATATATATATATATATATATATATATGAAGCAGTAAAACGGTTTTCAACATTGATGGTAACCAGAAATGTTTAATAGCACGTAGGAAATTAGCATATTATAATGATTTCTGAAGATTCAGCTTTGATCACAGAAATAAATTAAATGTTACAATATTTTCAAATAGAAAATAGTTCATGTAAATTTGAATAATATTTCACAATATTCCTGACTATTTTTTATCAAATAAACAAAAACACAAAAATAACAAAAACACTTACCAACTTTTGAACAGTAGTTTATGTTTCTAATCTAATATAAAATTATTACATTACTAATTTGATTATTCATATTTTAATTATTAAATGTTTTACTCTGTACTAAGCACACTACGTGCATATGTTAATAATAAAACAGGTCTGTAAAATCATGAAAAAAAATATAGATTATGGGCAATGTTATTGAAATATAGTAAACTTCTTAATCATGAAAATGTTCTGGTCTGAAAATATAAGAGCCCTATAAATTGTTGAGTTGATGTAAATGTGAAGTTAGAATGGTGTTACAAACAATTTACAGATGTCACAAATTTAATAAATCTACATCAAAACAATGAAAAGTGAAGGATTTCATATTTTGTTAATCTCATTTCTATGCAAGCGAAACATATAGTTGCTTATAGCTGGATGCAACCAATATCACAAAGCTTGTTGATGCATCAATAGATGAACTCTTCAAACTCTTCATAAGACGTCGACCTTGACAATAAGATAGAGCGATCCATGTTTCGTCCATTTATTCAGCCTCCTCAAGGGAATCGCATGCAACTGTGCTGGGAGTTTTAATTGGCTGGTTGCATTGCAGTAAAAAACGTCCTACCGGAATCGTCATATGTGCGCGCGGCGAGGTGCACGTCCTCTTCGGAGAGCTCTTTGGCTCAGCTAATAGGGTTATTGATCATTTTGACACTGCAGACATTTCTATACGCCCCGTGAAAGGCCTGCTCAAAGTGTTGCGCATCACAAGAGGAATGCATTTAGATTACTTCATTGCAGCCCTGAGCAGCCAGTGCCTGCAGAAGATAGCATTCTCAAATGTCCCATCATTGCTGGCCTTTAAAGGACACTTTTTTTAAATATTTGTCACAAAACTCTTTATGCTGCTTCTCTTTTCCTCTTCCCCAGCCCTGCTGCCAGATTGCCGTCAGCTCTGGCTTCAGGTGCATTGGCCCATTGGCCGACCTGATGAGGTGCCGGCGAGGAAATTCAAGCTCTTCGGAGAAGAAATGAAGCAGTCTGAATGTCATGTTTAAATTGGCTTAAATGGAGAACTGTCCCACAGAAAGGCACTGGCAAGTGTATAGAGTAGAGTTAGCTGGAGCTGATTTACAGTGTGGTAAATGTAATTAGGTAGATGGTAATAAAAGCCTAGTGATATTTTGTTACACTTCGATAAAGAACACTAGCTACGTTTACTTTTTGCTTCCATCGGACTGAATTCATTCTGATAGACGAATCCAAACGTAGTGTTTGAACACTATAAAGGCAACGGGTTGATGTGCGCGTTTATATACCAGTTTCTGTTTTCAATCTGACCGTGTTTACATGTTCTCTCGCTCGGATTACTAAAGGAATAAACCACCCCTTACAATCTGATCGAAATTTTAAACAGATCTGGCCAATTCAATCCGATTGACATGGTTACGTGTTTTTTATTCCGACTGTGCTTCTAGTCCTATTACGATCGGATCATTAGGGTCCGGAAACACAGCTACTGATTTATTCTTTCATTGATCCCGTTGGTTTGTTTGCTGGTTGTATGGTTTATTCAGTAATCCATGTGTTTGTTTGACACATCCATATATTTGGTTGTTTGGATGGATACTGTAGAGGGTTATTTATTTCATTCATTTGTTCACACGGATTGTTGGTTGATTGATAGATTATTTTGGAAGGTTGGATGATTGTTCAGTTCATTCATACAGATGGATTGGATGGCTGTTTGATTCATTTATTCGGGTGAATAATTATTTAATGTATTGATTTTGTGAACCATATCTGTTTTTCCCCTTTTTAAAGGAATATCCAATCATATCTGTTCAATTGTTAACATTTTGAAAAAATTGAAAATGGCATGAAATATGATTTTTGCAGGCCCGATATGAATCAGATGTTCATGTTATTTGAAACCATATTTAAATATGCTCTTTTCTAGATCAGATTTTTCTTCTTTTTAAGTGCCATTCAAGCTGTGATGTTCATGTGACATTGTAGACATTATATCAAAATTGAGTGCAATGTGAACAAAGTTTATTCTAAGCTAAACCGTTTGACTAAGAACCATGATGACGGTGTGAAATCTAGTTTCTGGAGACGTGTTTCTGTTTGATCATCTAAGCGCCCTTCTGCACCATGCCGTAAAGCCATAATGCACACGAGAAGACAACAAATGTCCAGCTTTCTGTCAGCGTTCTTCATTTTATAGAGGAGAAGTCACTTGGCGGCATGCATGAGTCTGCATCATTACTACAGTGATCGGCAATTGAGACACATCCTGAACACACAATCCGCTTGGATCTCTCAGTATGGACAGCCAGTCATAAGACTGGATTTGGAAAAACAAATTGTCTGTAGAGTGAATATTTGCTCTAATATTGTGCCAAAACTCAGTGTTTCTCACTCAGTGCCAAGTTAATAAATAAAGTGATTATGACGTCAGAAATCAGCCACCAGCGCTTTTGGATATGAGCGGTACTGTGCTCTATTCTGTGCAGTAATAATGGTGTAGTAGAAACGCACGAATACGAAGAGAATGACGATAAACAGTCTTTAATTATCCACATAAGGGTAATCCATTACAGGTAGGCAGGATACACAGACATCGAACGTAGACGAGACCGGACAAAGAAACACTGAACAGAATGCAACTTATATGGGGAACGTAAATGAGGATAATGACTAGACACACCTGAACACAATGACACAATCAGACACAGACAGAAATTAAAGCTGCAAGCAGCGATGGAAGGGACCTCGCACCCGGCATCGCCAACCGGTGGCTTCAGAAAGACAGGGAACGGTGAGCAATATGCATTTAAAAAGGTAAATATAGAGGAATGTGTCATAGTCATTTATATGTGCCAAACCTGCTGCCAGCTGGTGGCGCTATGTCCATAACTGAACATTAAAAATGTAGATGTCTTCAGGCTAGCACTTTTATCAAACATATGAAGTTTGGTGCAGATTGAACATAGTATGTTTGAGTTAGTGTAAAACAAGTAATTTCCTGTTGCCAGCAGGTGGCGCTATGTCTTTAACTAAACATTATTGTGTAGATATCATCAGACCAGTACTTTTATCAAACATATGAATTTTGGTGCAGATTGAACATGGTATGTTTGAGTTAGTGTAAAGCATGATATATCCTGTTGTCAACAGGTGGCGCTATGATTATATCTGAATTTTGGCCTTTAGATGTTTTCAGGCCAGGACTCTTACAAAATATGTGAAGTTTGGTGCAGATTGGACATTGCATGTTTAAGATAGTGTAAAATAAGTAATTTCCTGTTGCCAGCAGGAGGCGCTCTGATTATAATGGAATATTCATATTTAGATGTGTTCAGGCCTGGATTCTTATCGAACGTGTGAAGTCTGGGGCAGATCGGACATTGTATGGCTGAGTTACAACAACTTTTATTCCCATGGCGAGACATCGAAATTTGTGATGCGATGGACACGCCCTTTAAAAAACTCAAGCTCTTCGCAATTTAACATTTAGATTTAGATTAAACCTAAATATTATGTTGATGTCATTAAATCTCTAGGAGGAGTTAGTTAAAGAGTAATACATATCACTTCCTGTTGCCAGCAGGTGGCGCTATGAATATGGTCACTTAGATCTCTTCAGGTTAGGAGTCTTATCAAACATGTGAAGTTTGGTGCAGATCGGACATTAAATGCCTGAGTTATAACAACTTCCTGTTTCATGGCGAAACATCAAAATTTGACAGGACGCCACGGACACGCCCTCCGATGAAAACTCTAGATCTTTGCAATTTAACGTCACAAAGGCCTTTAGATTACAATGACCAATTTTGGTGTTTGCTGCAACACCTTACCGGAACTATAATTGTTATCGGGCATAACATCACAGTGTTCATCTGGATAAATCTCTGGGAGGAGTTTGTTAAAGTATGACACCTGAAAATGGCAAAAATTACACAAAATATGACGAGAAAATTCAAAATAGCCGACTTCCTGTTTGGTTTCTGATTTCGTACCAAGATACTTTTTTGTAGGTATTGTTATGTTACATGAGTGTACCGATTTTCGTACATGTACGTGAAACGTAGCTCGAGGCGCACTCCGATGAATATTTATAGGTGGCGCTGTCGAGCCATTTTGCCACACCTACTCCTGAAACCCATATCAGATGTACATTTTCACCAGTTCTGATGCGTGTGCAAAGTTTCCTGACTTTTCGAGCATGACTAGGCCCTCTAAAATGCGATTAAGTTTGGAGAATAATAATAATAATAAACAACACAGATTCAATAGGGTCCTCTGCACCATCGGTGCTCGGTCCCTAACTAGGTCACACTGAGCACATGGGGAGAGAAAACAACAAAACGTCCCGGGGTGTGACAATCACCACACTATAGTGAAGAATGATCTGTTTTAACTCTTTTATTGAGAAAATATGCCATTTTATTAATTATTTGTAATGCAGAACCTTTAAGGCCTGAAGAGGAGTAAAAAAATAAATAAAAAATAGTAATAAAACTTCAGTAAAAAAAACTGTCATGCATTTGATTTGAATGTTTACTTTTCAACCACATTTCATCACATAAGTACATAATTTACAGTGAAATACAGCCTACATTATTCTGATATCTAAATGCTGATATTATAAGCTATGCAGAATAACACATATGAAGTATGCAAAATATTAACAAAACTAAATAAAAAACATAAAGTATGCTATATATAATTTATAAAAACAGACAACATTATTTTAAATCTATTAATTATAACAAAAAATATAATATATGGAATTGGGTCTTAGTAGAGTGACCTCTTTCAAACTAAAGAGTTAGTCTGAACAGTATTTTATTTCACTTATAGTCCATATATTCCAATATTGTCATTACATATATATATATAAAATAAACTATTCTCCCTATTCTAAACACTTTAGAATATGGAACACTTTTTCATGATTAACTATGAATTTCCCCTCAATAAATTCATAATTTGCAGTTTAAATAGTTAGTAAGGTAGTTGTTAAGTTTAGGTATCGGGTAGGATTAGGAATGTAGAATAAGGCATTGATATGTGCTTAATTAGTACTAATACATGGCTAATATTGTAGCAATGTGCATGCTAATAAGCAACTAGTTATATATATATATATATATGAATATGCAATAAATGCAGCAGCTGACCTGAAGTTAGTATGGTATACTTCATGTTCGGATCGTTCTTCACCCTGCAGAACAAATCAATGTACCTGTGGCCAGCATTATAATTAAGGCTCTGACGAAGCTCTTTCATTTACAGACGCAGGGCTAATAGGCTTGTCAGACTGTACGATAAATCAGCCATCAGCCGCGTCAGACCCGAGCGCTTTCCCAAAGCTGCCCGCCGCAATCAACCTCTGTCAAATAAAAGCCGCTTTGTTTCGTGCCTCAGGGAAAGGGGTGAGATTAGGTCTTTGATTGACACGCGCTGGGTCAAAAGGCGCTCGTGTTGTTGGATTGAAAAAACAATTATATATCATCTCATCCGATCTGTGCTCTTACTTATTAAATTCAAAGTCTGGTTGAGATATTCATGCTGATATATAGCCACCGAAGACAATTCAGTACGTTTTTCATAATGCTCTTCTAATTTATTGCACTGAAATAAGACAAACATTTATGCAATCTCCGTCGCTGGTTTGCCAAATGTTTATTAGTGCAGCTGTGTTTAGTTTTAGTCTGTTCTCATGAAGAACAAAGACTAATAAATAAAGCCATTTTGCGAAATTATAAATCAAATTTTGGATGCCAAATTAACCAATGAAAGTCCAGTATGGCTGGAGAAGAAACGGATTATCCTGTTATAAGACGGTTTGCAGAAGAAAAAAGGGAAACGTGTCAATGTTTCTCGTTAAACGGCCTTTAGGTTTGAATTAATGGATCTCAGTTATGCTTATTTTTGTCTGACAAAACATGTATAGCCTTGAGTGCACTCACTGTTAGTTGCTTTGGATAAAAGTGACTGCTATATGCATAAATGTCTGACATGTTTCTCCTAAGTGTTTTTAGGTGAAAAAAAACAATCTTCCTAATAGGAGGGGCTCGCGAACAGGAAGCCTGACTTATACCTTCCCAAAGGAGGAGGAGTTCAAGTATTGAGAATGTTGAATATTATTACATTGAATGCATGTCTTTTAAGACCCTCGTTGGTTTTCATGATGAAAATGGAGCTTGATAAAGAAGATGCTAATATTCATGTTTGAATGTTGAGGTTAAATATGATATCCTAAATAAACTAGGTAGATTGTATCGGAGATAGCCTTGCCATTGGTACGTTTGAATTTGAGGGGAGGAGCCTCAACTATAAAGAGTCTAATTGTTTGGACCAAAAGGGGGAGAGAGAGAACAAAGGGTGACTGTTGGGCCAGTAGCCAACGTGTTTGATGTTCTCATGTATGTTTTCACATTATACTTTGTTTTCCTGCAATCGAGTTTTGGTGATGGAACTCTGTTACACTGTTTGGAGCATGTTCCGACAAGAAAATTAAATCCACTTTAAGAAAACTTCAGAGTTTTTACTTTTTTGCTGCCTGCTTAGCCACAGCTAAGACCATCCTTACAACAACAATAGTAATGGATGCGGAAACTGTTGAAGCTCAAATCATTTGATTTCAAAAGATTTACATGAGGAATGTTTAAGTTCTTATTGGGACTTCTGCCTTTTGGTTGCAGATTTTGGGATTGCAGTTTGAGACATTGTTGAGATATTTTCTGAGATATCTGGTGTGTTTTCTCTGAGAAATCAATCTGGGAAGCAGAAGACTTTGAAAAAGTCTCAATTTGCTCTCCAGGAAACATATCTAAGGTATTAAAATGAGTTTATGTCATTGATATTTGTATCTAAGGGCATTTTTACACAACACAGTTCTTATGCGTTTTGGCTGTTCATAAACCTGAAACATAAACTTTTGAAAACAGAAGTGCGTGTTTTTGAAAAAGATGCCATTCTTTTGTCTATATATAAACTATAAAAACACACTTGTGAAAATAGTGACGTCATGCGCAGGCATATTTTGTAAAGGTATGCACAGGTTTCTTTACTAAGTGGCATCGCCAACTTCTGGCCTTGCATGCATATATACTGAATACAGTATTTGTGGTTATTTTCACGATTCTGTGTGAACAGGGATCGTCTGGATGCAAAACTTTTGAAAAATGTTTTACAGTGCATCGTTGTTGTGAATTTTTCAACTTAAACATTTCAAACCAAGGTGTTAATGCATGCCTTGTCAGTGAAAGATACTGATGGTAATGTTCGCAGGATGTGGAATGCTGTCAGTTTGACGGCATACGAGGGCGATTCGTCACCGTACCTTCATGACTGACAGTCAGTGTCATCATGTTCAGCCTGTTATTAAGGCTACAAAGAGCATCCTATGCTCCCCCTGCTAATAGCAGCTTTAGTGACAGCAAATGTCAAACGAAGGCCTACAAAGTGTATGTTAGGGCACATGGTCAAGGCAAAGGTGATATAAATTTGTAGACCTTAACCTGTTTACAAGCCCAGTAATGCTAGAGGGTCTGTAAGGTTTTGTTATTATATTTAAGTAAAATGTCACTCTGTTCTTCCAAATATTATTGGGTAGTATTTCAATTGACACTGCTTTTTTCATAGATCTTGTCCTCGTATTATTTATATCAGCAAGGATTGTTGGTTCAGCATCGTCCACCATCTCAAATGAAGACACATAGCTTTTTGATCCAACTAGAATCTCTGGAGCAGATTCTAATGCCTTATTAATAATATATTAAAACATAATGACTCTGCTCAAAAGAAGAAGCCAGCATCTGTTGCTAGATTAATTGTTTTTATTATTTTTGTATTAGCAAAATCTAATTTCTTTCTCCCTCCAAAACTGAGACTTTTTGATGTTTATTTGGTTTATTTGATGTTTGATATATGTGCTTTATAAGTACTAAAAAAACAGAACAGCAAATATGCTTGTAACATTTGCAACTAGTTAATAGTGAGAAATGGTCCCTAAAATAAATTACCTATTTTTTATGGGAAAATGTCAAATATCTCAACAATAATTAATAATTGGCTTATATAAACTTATTTTCATTCTTATTTAAGCCTGTTGTAAACTTTCTACATAACATGAGTGTAATTCATCCCAACCAGCTCTAACAAAAAAAAAGTTTTTTTTTTTCTCTGGACATTTACTGCATTACTACCATGTTTTTTCAAGTAGTTCCATGTGAATAACATGGTGCATTAATTTCAGTGTCTCAGAGATATCATGTGATCCCATCACTGTACCATGGTATACCACAGTATTGTTGTGAGGCTGGCCGGAGGGTTGTGCAGTGCTTGCATTAATGCACCGCTCAATACAACACAATAGGCTGTACAAGGATCCTGAATTATAGAACACACGTATAGAGCCCTTCTGAGCGTTTCATGATGTGCAGTTCTGTTTTTATAAAGATCTGAGTCAGACGTCAAACCTGAAAAGAAATGTAAGCCCTGTCTCAAGAGCTAAGAAGAGCCAAATTGGATTTTTGAGTTGTGAAGATTGCTTCATGAGCAGAGAGAGAGGCATTACTTTTACTTTTGTTTGGATCTCAATGGAGTGTCTCAACTAGTTCTTCCACTGTCCTTCACTCTCCTCTGTATTCTTCTGGGGTGCTTTAGCACAAACAATGACAAAGATATTCCCCATCCGAGAGAACGAGTTTAAAATCGATATCCTGTGTGTTTGTGTAATCACTGTTCAATTATATTATTTGAGGTTTATGTACATTTATGCATGAACTGATAGATTAGTCTGAATCATTGCTGTTTGACAAGGATATCAAACTTTCTGTTCTCTGTTCTCCTGCAAATAAAGTGATGCTTGCAACCCATTTTATTCAGTAAAACAGAATTCTGAAGGAAATACATTTTATTTTATTTATGCGAATCTGATTTGATCATAAAAAGTTCCTTGACACTCAAATTTCATGTCTTAAAATTAAAAAAGGACTCAATCATAAGGATAGTCACTTGTTTAATTCATGAATGAATCAGTGTTTTGAACATATCAGTTGAGGGAGTGATTCAGTGACTCAGTCATACAGACAGTCTTTTGTTTGAATCCTGAATGAATCATGTTTGAATGGACAGTGACTCAGTCATACAGACAGTCACTTGTTTGAGAATCATTGTTCAGTTGAGGGAGTGATTCAGTGACTCAGTCATACAGACAGTCTTTTGTTTGAATCCTGACAGACAGTCTTTTGTGTTGAATCCTGAATGATCATTGTTTTGAACATATTGAGTGATTCAGAATCTGAATGAACACATCAGTTGGATTCAGAGTGATTCAGTCACTCAGTCATATCAGGAGTGATTCAGTCTCAGTCATACAGACGTCATCTTTTGTTTGAATCCTGAATGAATCATTGTTTTGAACATATCAGTTGAACAGTTCAGTCATACAGACAGTCTTTTGTTTGAATCCTGAATTCATTGTTTTGAACACATCAGTGAGTTCAGTTCAGTCATACAGACAGTCTTTTGTTTGAATCCTGAATCCATGACAGTGACAGTTTTGTTTGAATAATCCATGATGATTATCAGTGAGTCTTTTGTTTGAGTGTCAGTAATTAATCATTGCACATCAGACAGTGACTCAGTCATACAGACAGTCTTTTGTTTGAATCCTGAATGAATCATTGTTTTGAACATATCAGTTGAGGGAGTTATTCAGTGACTCAGTCATACAGACAGTCTTTGTTTGAATCCTGAATGAATCATTGTTTTGAACATATCAGTTGAGGGAGTTATTCAGTGACTCAGTCATACAGACAGTCTTTTGTTTGAATCCTGAATGAATCATTGTTTTGAACATATCAGTTGAGGGAGTGATTCAGAGACTCAGTCATACAGACAGTCTTTTGTTTGAATCCTGAATGAATCATTGTTTTGAACATATCAGTTGAGGGAGTGATTCAGAGACTCAGTCATACAGACAGTCTTTTGTTGAATCCTGAATGAATCATTGTTTTGAACATATCAGTTGAGGGAGTTATTCAGTGACTCAGTCATACAGACAGTCTTTTGTTTGAATCCTGAATGAATCATTGTTTTGAACATATCAGTTGAGGGAGTTATTCAGTGACTCAGTCATACAGACAGTCTTTTGTTTGAATCCTGAATGAATCATTGTTTTGAACATATCAGTTGAGGGAGTGATTCAGTGACTCAGTCATACAGACAGTCTTTTGTTTGAATCCTGAATGAATCATTGTTTTGAACATATCAGTTGAGGGAGTTGTGACAGTCTTTTGTTTGAATCTGAATGAATCATTGTTTTGAACACATGTTGAGTGAATCTCAGTCACTTGTTTAATTCATGAATGAATCATTGTTTTGAACATATCAGTTGAGGGAGTGATTCAGAGACTCAGTCATACAGACAGTCTTTTGTTTGAATCCTGAATGAATCATTGTTTTGAACATATCAGTTGAGGGAGTTATTCAGTGACTCAGTCATACAGACAGTCTTTTGTTTGAATCCTGAATGAATCATTGTTTTGAACATATCAGTTGAGGGAGTGATTCAGTGACTCAGTCATACAGACAGTCTTTTGTTTGAATCCTGAATGAATCATTGTTTTGAACATATCAGTTGAGGGAGTTATTCAGTGACTCAGTCATACAGACAGTCTTTTGTTTGAATCCTGAATGAATCATTGTTTTGAACATATCAGTTGAGGGAGTTATTCAGTGACTCAGTCATACAGACAGTCTTTTGTTTGAATCCTGAATGAATCAGTGTTTTGAATAAATCTGTAAAGTGAATGAATCAATGTTGCACCCATAAAGACAGTCACTTGTTTAATTCATGAATGAATCATTGTTTTGAACACATCAGTTGAGGGAGTGATTCAGTGACTCAGTCATACAGACAGTCTTTTGTTTGAATCCTGAATGAATCATGTTTTGAATGAACATATAAAGACAGTTGTTTAATTATGAATGAATCACTGTTTTGAACACATCAGTTGAGGGAGTGATTCAGAGACTCAGTCATACAGACAGTCTTTTGTTTGAATCATAAGTGAATCAGTGTTTTGTTTGAATCAGTTCAGTCAATGAGTCAATGATTTGCTCAGAAATACAGTCACTTGTCGCCACCTACTGGTGTAACTTATGTAACCTGCAGAAAAACTAGCATATCGCATATATACAGTATATTGTCAGTCCTGCCTCCCTGTGTGTTGTATTTCCCCTCCTCTCGTGCCCATATTTGGTTAGTTCCTGTTCCTGTGCCCGTTTAGGTAATTAGTGTGTTATTAATGATCTAGTTTTCTCCCTGTTTATATGCCCTGTGTTTCAAGGTCTTCACGTCCGCTGTTATATGTCATTCTGGTCTCTTACGTTCCCTGTGATCCTGCTCGTGTTCCATTAAAAGTCTGTTTGTTGAAGAATCCCTCGTTCCCTCGCTCCTTCGTTCCCTCGCTCCTGGTGTAGCGTGACATATATATATATATAGCATATCTCATTATGTAGCACACAGGTTGTATATGTTTGGGTGTTAAACTGCTTTTATGGTTTTGTTTATGTAGTTTTGGAGATTGACATTCTTATTCACATTCATTGTGTATAGATAAAGCAAAAAATTAATCAATCAATAAATACAACTTTCTGCAGCATCTTTTTTGTTTTGTGATTCCAATGAAAAGGAAAACCATATTAGTTTTAAATGACATCAGTAACTGATTTCAATTTTTGGGTGGAACATTCTTTTAAGTTCTCTCCCATTAATTTTCTTCTGGTTCGTTCTATAAAGTTGTTATGGTCCCTGGACATGAGCAAGTCGTGTGTATTTTATCAGCTTTTTCTCCAAGATAATTAAGGAAGGCTGTAACCAAAAATTCAAGAATTATCATAAAATTACCATATATATATGTTAGTTAGTATATTGGCTTAACATGTTTTGTATATTAATATATAAATGAGCCTCAGTGAGCCTCTTGCTTGTTCTATCAGATCAGTTAATCATGCATGTGTTGCTTTAAGGTTCATGGCTGAACTTTGATATTTGATCTTTTTGATGTTGACATAAAACGTTGTGATGCCAAAAGTAAAAGTAAGAGCTGGAAGATAACCAGGTCACTTAGAAATGTAGCTGGGATTCACATAATCTTCACACAAGATGACAGTCTTTAAGCAGTGCTTCTCCAGAGATATCATTTTCACTTTCAGAAATCATTCCTAGTCTTTTTAACAAGTTCTTCAGAAACTCAAAAAGTCATCTCAAAGTTGAATGGAATGGAAGAGTTTCATAGCATGAGCGCCAGTGGCAGCGATGTTTTGGTTACTAATAAACATGAGAATCGGTTTCATTCCTGATATTTATGGAGATGATTACTGTGTTTGAATAAACTCAGTGACCAGCATGCCTCTCATACCTACCGCATTAGACAGTCGTGCTCTGCAGTGAACCGTAATGAGAAAATGAGATTTTAGAGGTTTTCAAGCATCTTGCAAGCTGAAAGTGCCAATTCTACTAATGGTAGTGGCTTTTAACTATGGTCTTTCAGTAAATCAGTTAGCACTACCTTAGATCA
This sequence comes from Ptychobarbus kaznakovi, assembly GCA_027422405.1. Lineage (NCBI taxonomy): Eukaryota > Metazoa > Chordata > Actinopteri > Cypriniformes > Cyprinidae > Ptychobarbus > Ptychobarbus kaznakovi. Next base: position 17,975,891 of record CM049799.1, on the reverse strand, counting down.
CATAATTAATATTCATGAGCCAGTCTGATAAGTGCTACATTATCCTCACTTTTCAGAGGATTTCTCTGCCTCTGGTTAGAAGCAGTAATGAATTGGAGTGGTTTGCCCAGCAGCTAAATAGATGCATTCAGATTAAAATGATTGTTCTACTACGGCTGGTTATTTTTCGCCGTGTTGCGTGTATAAGAAGTTGCATGGGAGCTGGATTGTGAAGTTTCATCCACTGCAGGTAGCCGACTAACCTCAGGCAGTCAATCAAACCGTGGAGGAACATTGAGGATTCCTCGAGGAACAATGCACCTCACCGTTAGAGGAGAACGTGGTCATTCTACAGATAAGAGACGGAACATTTTTACCTCCGCGAGATAAAGGCCTTCGGTGCTTCAGGCTTTCTTGTTACGGTCGGAAAGATAATTACAGAAGGGTAACATATATTTGCTACAGGCCTGGCTGAAAGTAATTTATGCATTTGAAGCATGCTGCTGTTTTTTGCATTATTTATTTTTCTGCCTGTACGCCTCGGGAGAAACATTCAAAACTCTTTTTATAGTAAAGGACATATACCGTACAATGGGAATAGACTGAGGTCGAAACCATTTTATTAAACTGGAATGGAAGTAAATAAATGAAATATATATAAAATAAACTGAATTAATATGTTCGCATAAAACAACCATTTTGAATCAAACATTGTTTTAATCATTGAGTTTAGAATGGAATAGAACCATATACTAATGCATACAAACACTGGGTTAAAAACAACCCAATTTGGGCGGTTTTTAACCCAAGGGCTGGGTAAATATAGGACAGGACACATTTGGGGTTATTTTACCGAGTGCATTGGGTTGTTTATTTAACCCATCATAAAGGGTTGATTTAACTCAGCTAATGGGTTGATTCATTTGTATTATAATACTAGCTTTTTCGTAACGTTATGCATGAAATAATGTTTACAGATTAACTTAAATCCTCTAAACTTTTGTAAAATACTCCACAACCACTGGTTTACATGATAACTTCCTTTATTTTCCTTTATTTCTCATTTACAGCATTGTTTCTCGTTTTTATGTACGCTATACACATTGCTTATTTAATCTGGTTTAACAAACAGTAGAAGTAAAGATTAAACACTAAACAGACGTAATTCACGAGTAAATCGGACCACTCTGTAATTCTGTCTCCACTGTAACAGCGCTGGCTCTCTCGCCCGAGCTGGAGTCGTGTTCGGCGGGAACTGTTCACGGATAAGACCGCCGCCCTGCGCTTCACTCATGGACGAAATGTACTGCGATTGCCTTCATAACCTGCCCAAAAACAACCAGTAAACAGCTCTGAGGACATATTTTAGCATACAAAGTATTTTGATTCTGTATCTTTATAAAATATAATCCGTTTATTTTATGCAAAGCATCAGACTCTTCATCACGCAATAAGACCAACGACGTTTGTTTAGTGATTCACACCGTGCGCCTGTATGTTGCTCTGCATAAAATTGAACGATATACAGCACAGAAACGATTTTTATCAATAAAATAAAATGTACACAAACCTGTATTTACTGAAGAAATGCTTCAATTCGATGGTGCTTAGAACTTTGCGTCGTCCAAAAGATGACGTAAAATCCCCGTATAAATAACCCAACCTCTGGGTTTCTCTGACCCAGGATCTGAGTAACACTAATAAACTACCCAAACATTGGGTTGTTACATTTGACCCAGGGGATGGATAACACAAAAACTACCCAAACACTGTAAAAATAACCCCAAAAAATGACCCAAAAGGCTCAACCCAGCATTTGGTTAAATAAATAACCCAGTATTTTTTAGAGTGTACTTGTTCATTAGTATGCTATATTTATGCAATTTCAATATGTTGCATGTTTAATTCAGTAGCTAATTTTATTTATGTTTTTATCTAACTTAAATGGGAGTTTGACTAGCAAAAATAAATTAGAAATCAGAAAAAATATATTTTTTACAAACCAAATGCAAACCACTTTCTAATGTGGTTTGAAATCTGATTATAGTCAATCAAAATATATTTCTTGTTATATATGTTGCTTGTTTGATTCAATGAGTAGGATCCAAATATCACACACACACACACACACACACACACACACACACACACACACACACACACACACACACACACACACACACACACACACACACACACACACACACACACACACACACACACACACACGTTGTTTTCTATGGTTTACGGGGACTCTCCATAGGCGTAATGGTTTTTATACTGTACAAACTGTATGCGCTGTTGCCCTACCACCTAAACCTACCCCTTACAGGAAACTTTGTGCATTTTTACTTTCTCAAAATTCTGTAAGATTTATAAGCCTTTTGAATTATGAGGACACTGAAATTGTCCTCATAAATCACCTTCTCCTTGTAATGCCTATGTCATACCCATGTCATTATACAAATTTGTGTCCTCATAAACCACATAAACATGCACACACACACACACACACACACACACACACACACACACACACACACACACACACACACACACACACACACACACACACACATACACGAATGCTGTCATTTTTGTCAGTCTTTAAAAAACTAAAGAAAGTTCTCTTCTAAATATCTTCTAAATGATATGTAGTTAGAAATAACAATGGTTATTTTGTGTTTTAAGGCATTTTTTGTAAAAACTGGAATTATGAAGTTGAATGCATTGCACATGTTGCCAAATATACTGGGACATGCATGCTATGTATGCCATTCTAAACCATAGTCATCATTCGCTAATGGTTTTATTTTTGATTGTAATTTTCGGTGTCGATTCGAGGCGACCTCTAAGCGTGTGTTTCGCAGTCACTCATCCATCATGGCTCTGCTAATCCATTAGTTCAGCCACTTAATCGGCAGATATTGAGCCACAACAGCTGCTAATTACCACAGACAATTGCAATGGCCCAATGCGCTCTACCTGATAAATACAAAGTGCTTTCAATATCTGAGAGGCTGTCTTGCATTTCAATTAGATAATTAAATGTTCCTGCACCCAGAGCGGATATTGCTCAAGTGCACTCAGAGTTTGTAATTGATGCTAACCTGTCCTAGCTTTGCAAAAGTTAGTTTTGAGGGTAGTTGAAGGATATCATATCCAGGCACTGATCTCAGGGGATGGAGTTGTGTTCCTGTTGTTATTGTTTGAATGCTGAATATACCCACAATTGATGCTACAGCAAATTGCTCTATTTGCAAATGTTTTCATTAAAAGCTTTATGCAAGCTGGAAATGCATACTTGTTTGACATTTTTTATTTGTATATATTTTTTTTGGTGTATAACTCAATCTGGTTAGTTGTTTGTGGTCTGAACAACAAAATAAACACATGCAATCAGATCTATTAAAAAACCCGCTTTCATATGTGGTTTAAAATCTGATTAAATCAGTCAAATACTGAAATACTACATTCTGAGGATCAAACTTGTCTCGTATGTGTTCTAGCTGTTGCAGGGCAAGTCAATCCCAAAGCTGGGCACACTGGACCAAATCGAGACCGGAAGTGGAGACGGATACAGCGGAGACTGTGATGATGAGGACGGATGCTGGGGATCGGGGAACGGAGCGACCGAGAGGAGAAGAATAGAAACTATATGTAAGTAATAATCTCAAGGACTTGGAAAATGTAGTCTTAGATGCACAAAGGAAGATGAACACAGTTAAAGGTAAAGGAATAGTTCACACAAAACATTTAATTTGAGATTTACTCACCTTCAGACCATCCATAATATAAATGAGTTTGTTTCAGATTTAAGAGAGCATTCCATCACTTCCATCATCAGTAGTGAATGGGTGCCATCAGAATGTGAGCTGATAAAAACATCACAATAATACACAATTCAAACAACCCCAGTCCATCAGCTAACGTCTTGTGAAGCCAAACACTGTGTCTTTGTAAGAGACAAATCTTATCCCTTTTATTATCCAAATTATTTTCAAATACTTTTTTTCTTGGCTAAAATATGAGTACACTATCCGTAATATAGTTTTCTGCAGTGAAAACGTCATCTTGTCTGAATCAGGAGAGAAATATGCACAGATCAAGCACCATTTACAAGTGAAAACAGTTCTAAACAAATATGTGGGTGATTGGAGATGGACTTTTCCACTGGAGGAAGCGTTATTATGGATTATTGACTATGATTTATTTTTTTTGTCCAGAAGCAATGGTTTGAAGTTAAATCCTTGATGGATTTGTTTCTTACAAACATGCATATTTTCACTTCACAAGATGTTTATTGATGGACAGGAGTTGTTTGAATTACTTGTATATTATTGTGATGTTTTTATCAGCGGTTTGGCACCCATTCACTGCAGAGGATCCGTTGATGAGCACGTGATGGAATGCTACATTTCTCCAAATCTGTTCCCACGAGGAAACAAACTCACATCTCGGATGGTCTGAGGATAAGTACATTCTCAGCTATTTAAAATGTTTGAGTGAAATATTCCTTTAACATATTAAACAATGTACTTTTGTTAGGTGCAGACCTGTTAATCGAACACGATTCGCTTTGTTCATGTGTACGTCATTGTTTGACCATCATAAGTCAGAGATAACAAGTAGGAAATACCACATCCGGCGTTTGAATGGAGGGCGGAATTAGATCAGACTTTCATTGACGCTTGATATCAGAGTGTAATTAAGAGGTGAAATTAAGGTCAAGCGTATTGAAACAGTTTTCCAGACATTTCTCCCTCCTCCAAATGAATTATGAAATCAAGAATAACGTGGTTGTAACAAATCAAAGTGGCCATCTGGTAATTACTTCATCTTCCGGAGGGGATTGGATCTCTGAACTGTGGCCCCACTAAATCAAGCTCAAGGGCCGCGTGCTTCCCTCTCCAAAGCTCCTCTATCTCCCGTATGCTCGTCTGATTAATCGCCCCGCAATTTTTGTCTGGATGGGGCGTTCCGGGTCATCTAAATGTGCCGTCGCATCTCGCCGGTGTTTCCTTTTCCTCCTGTCAATCTGCCGTGGTGTGTCAGCGCCGCTTCATGCCCCTCTCATAATTCATGGGATGCTGTGACGATGCGCTCATTTATCACCGTCTCTCCCGCTCATCCACTGTACGGTGCTCCGTCCGAACCCACGTCACGCCTCAGCCATCGATGCGCCGCCCGTTGCGACCGTCGATAAGTCACGCAGATGGGGCTCACAGTCAGCAGTCACGCTTTGTGTTTGGATCTAGATACGGAGGCAAAACGACAACTGCTTACGTGACAGAGTTAGTGAGGGGAGCCGTCGCTGTCTTCATGCTCACTTACGTGCATTTCTGTGTGACATACTGCTTGTGCATTCTTCTGTAATAAATCACTTTCATAATCGGTTTCTTCATCTTGATTTCTAGTAAATATATGTGCATTGAAAGTCATTAAAATAAGATACTGTTACATTTATCAGCAAGATTGTAATGCGTGTTTTTGTTTTCAGGGAATGTCTGATTAAATGATGTTGCTTGCCTGTGCAAAACTTGCTGTCATGGTGCTTGGGTGTCCAGAGTGGTTGCTAGGACATTGCAAAGTGGTTGCTAGGTGGTTATGGTGTTTTGGGTGGTTGCTATGGTGTTACGAATGGTTGTTAGAACATCCAAAAGTGTTTACTTGCAAATTGTTTGCTAGGTGGTTGCTGTGGTGTTTTGGGTGGTTGTTAGGACATTGCAGTGGTTGTTGGGCAGTTTCTTGGCATTGCTAGGTGGTTGCTATGGTGTTTTAGGTGGTTGCTAGGCTTTTCTAGGTGGCTGTGGAATATTTAAAAGTGTTAGATTGCAAATTGTTTGCTACAAGGTTGCTTTGGTGTTTTGGGTGGTTGCTAGGGTTTTCCGGGTGATTGTTAGAGCATTTAAAAGCGTTTACTTTCAAATTGTTTGCTAGGTGGTGGCTTTGGTGTTTTGGTGGTTGCTAGGGTTTTCCGGGTGATTGTTAGAGCATTTAAAAGCGTTTACTTTCAAAGTGTTTGCTAGGTGGTTGCTATGGTGTTTTGGGTGGTTGCTAGGGTTTTCCGGGTGATTGTTAGAGCATTTAAAAGCGTTTACTTTCAAAGTGTTTGCTAGGTGGTTGCTATGGTGTTTTGGGTGGTTGCTAGGGTTTTCTGGGTGATTGTTAGAACATTTAAAAGCGTTTACTTTCAAATTGTTTGCTAGGTGGTTGCTATGGTGTTTTGGGTGGTTGCTAGGGTTTTCTGGGTGATTGTTAGAACATTTAAAAGCGTTTACTTTCAAATTGTTTGCTAGGTGGTTGCTATGGTGTTTTGGGTGGTTGCGTTGCTAGGACATTGCAAAGAGGTTGCAATGTGTTACTAAGCAGTTTTACATAGCAGCATTGCTATGGTGTTTTGGGTGGTTGCTAGCGTTTTCCAGGTGAATGTTAGAACATTTTAAAGTGGTTTCTTGCAAATTGTTGTTAGGTTGTTTCTATGTTTTTTTAGGATGTTTCTATGTTTTGCTAGGACATTGCAAAGTGGTAGCTGGGCAGTTTCTAGGCGTTGCTAGGTGGTTGCTAGGGTGTTCTGTTGCTAGAACATTTAAAAGTGTTTAAAAAGGTTTGCTATGTGGTTGCTATGGTGTTTTGGGTGGTTGCTAGGGTGTAGGAAATCTATAATTACCCATGTTTTGAGATGCATGATTTTTTTTTTTTTTTTTTATTGTCTTCCAGTTCAAATATGACAGACGAACAAGTCAAGTCAAGTCAAGTCACCTTTATTTATATAGCGCCTTTAACAATACAAATTGTAACAAAGCACTGCACAGTATCAAAATAGGCAAGTTGTGTCAATAATGTAAAATGATAGGATTTAACACTCAATTTTCAGCTGAATGCATTTCATTATAGAATTTAGTGATGGCATTGTCCAGCTCAGTTCAGTTTAAATAATATTTGTGCAATCAAGTCGATGATATTGTTGGAAATGAAGATTCCCCAACTAAGCAAGCCAGAGGCGACAGCGGCAAGGAACGAAAACTCCATCGGTGACAGAATGGAGAAAAAACCTTGGGAGAAACCAGGCTTAGTCGGGGGGCCAGTTCCCCTCTGGCCAGACAAACCAGTAGTTTGTTCCAACTGCAGCAAAGTCAGAGTGTAAGCAGTCCACTGGTTCCAGTGGTCTTTACCCGATGGATGTCTAGGTGACGAGTTCCTCACTGGAGATCTGTCTCTGGGGCTCATCTATGTGTCCTAGACTCCACTGACGTTCAGGGCTGTAGAGGTTGTCTTTAGGTGCTGATCCTCCATTTATGGCAGACTTTTGTTAAGTCAGTATAATCGCTGATGGTTGGCTTCCTCTGAGGTCCTCCGAGGGGTTGTCATCATCTCTTCTCAGGTGTTCGGTCATCTCAGATCGTTTAAGGGTTGGATCCAGACTGAAGCTTGTGTAATTCCTAGTTACCACGGGATGTTAATCCCGTGGCAGAAACATAGAAACAATAAGACAATTAGCGTAGCAGTTGTTCCATCCAGGAATAACCCTGGATGAAATTATCAGTATAACCCAAGCTAAAGCATAATAAAGTGCATTTGTTCAGAAAGACTAGCAGTACAAGATTGTGAGATGCATTATATGAATGCTTGGCTAAAGAGATGTGTCTTTAATCTAGATTTAAACAGAGAGAGTGTGTCTGAACCCCGAACGTTATCAGGAAGGCTATTCCAGAGTTTAGGAGCCAGATATGAAAAAGTTCTACCTCCTTTAGTGGACTTTGCTATCTTAGGTACTACCAAGAGTCCGGAGTTTTGCGACCTTAGGGAACGGGTTGGATTGTAGCGTGATAGAAGATTAGTTAGGTACGCAGGAGCTAAATCATTTAGGGCCTTATAGGCTAGTAATAATATTTTGTAACTAATACGGAACTTAATAGGTAGCCAGTGCAGAGACTGTAAAATTGGAGTAATATGATCATATTTTCTTGACCTGGTAAGGACTCTAGCCGCAGCATTTTGTACTATCTGTAGCTTGTTTATTGAAGATGCAGGACAACCACCTAGCAGTGCATTACAATAGTCCAGTCTAGAGTCATGAATGCATGAACTAGCTTTTCTGCATCAGACACACTTAACATGTTCCGTAGCTTGGCAATGTTTCTAAGATGGAAGAATGCTGTTTTTGTAACATTTGAAATATGATTTTCAAAAGATAGGTTGCTGTCTAATATAACACCCAGATTTTTGACTGTAGAGGAAGTAACATTACATCCGTCTATTTGCAAATTGTAATCCAAATTGTAATCCAAGAGATTCTGTGTACTGTTTTTAGGTCCAATAATTAATATCTCTGTCTTATCTGAATTTAATAGGAGAAAATTACTTTTATATTTTTAACACACTCCGTTAGCTTAGATAGTTTAGAGGTTTCATCTGGTTTTGTTGAGATATATAGTTGAGTGTCATCAGCATAACAATGGAAACTAATCCCGTATTTTCTAATAATATTACCAAGGGGCAACATATATAATGAAAATAACAGAGGACCTAGGACAGATCCTTGTGGTACTCCATACTTTACTGGTGTTAATTGAGATGACTCCCCGTTTAAATAAACAAAGTGGTAGCGATCGGACAGGTAGGATCTAAACCATCTTAGAGCCTGCCCTTGAATACCTGTATAGTTTTGTAATCGATCTATAGTATGTCATGATCTATAGTGTCGAACGCAGCACTAAGATCAAGTAAAACTAGCAGCGAGATGCAGCCTTGGTCTGATGCAAGAAGTAAGTCATTTGTAATTTTAACAAGTGCAGTTTCTGTGCTATGGCGGGGCCTGAAACCTGACTGAAATTCTTCATAGATATCATTTTTGAGCAAAAAGGAGCACAATTGAGCAGACACTACTTTTTCTAATATTTTCGACATAAACGGAAGATTTGAGATGGGCCTGTAATTTGCCAGTTCACAAGGATCTAATTTTGGTTTCTTAATAAGAGGCTTAATAACTGCCAGCTTAAATGGTTTTGGGACGTGACCTAAAGATAACGAGGAGTTAATAATATTGAGAAGCGGTTCTTCTGCTACAGGTAACAACTCTTTCAATAGTTTAGTGGGTACAGGATCTAATAAACATGTTGTTGGTTTAGATGCAGTTATAAGTTTATTTAGCTCATCCTGTCCTATAGTTGTAAAGTACTGCAGTTTTTCTTTGGGTGCGATGAATGAAGCTGAAGTACTAGACGCTGTAGAATCTACATTTGTTATTGTATTTCTGATATTATCTATTTTATCAGTAAAGAAATTCATAAAGTCATTACTATTAAACTGTGAGGGAATATTTAGATCGGGTGACATCTGTTTATTTGTTAATCTAGCCACTGTGCTAAATAAAAACCTTGGATTGTTTTGGTGATTATCTATGAGTCTGCGGATATACTCGGTTCTTGCAGTTTTTAGAGCCTGTCTATAGCTGGACATACTGTTTTTCCACGCAATTCTAAAGACTTCCAAGTTAGTTTTTCTCCATTTGCGCTCAACAATATGAGTTTCTTTCTTGAGAGAATGGGTATAACTGTTGTACCATGGCGCAGCACTTTTTTCTCTAACCTTTTTTAATTTGATGGGGGCAACAGTTTCTAACGTATTAGAGAAGATAGTTCCCATGTTGCTAGTAATTGTGTCTAGTTCATCTGTATTTTGGTACACAGAGCAGTTGAGATAAATCCGGCAGGTTATTGGTGAATCTGTCTTTAGTGGCTGGAACAATAATTCTGCCTGGACGATAACGCGGAGCCATATAGTTAATATCAGTAATATGCAGCATGCACGATACAAGGAAATGGTCAGTAACATCATCACTTTGAGGTACGATATCTATATCAGTAATATCAATTCCATGCGATATTATAAATCTAGCGTATGATTAAAGACGATGTGTCGGCCCGGTGACATTTTGCTTGACACCAAAAGAGTTTATTAGGTCAGTAAACGCAAGTCCTAACGCATCATTTGTATTATCAACGTGAATGTTAAAATCTCCAACAATTAGTGCTTTATCAACATTAACCAATAGGTCTGAGAGGAAATCTGCAAATTCTTTTAGAAAATCTGTATATGGCCCTGGCGGTCTATACACAGTAGCCAGAGCAAGAGATAGGACAGATTTATTTTGCTTATCTGACAGTTTAACATTGAGCATAAGTATTTCGAATGAGTTAAACCTGTATCCTGTTTTCTGAGTAACATTGAGAATATCACTATATATTGTTGCGACACCCGCCGCCACGACCAGTCTGACGAGGCTCATGCTTATAACAGTAGCTTGGTGGAGTAGATTCATTTAGACCAAAATAATCATTTGTTTTAAGCCAGGTTTCAGTCAGACAGAGTACATCAAAACTATTATCTGTGATTATTCATTTACAATAACTGCTTTCGGTGTGAGTGACCGGATATTTAGGAGCCCAAGTTTTACAAATTGTTTTTGTTCATTTATTTTGCATTTTTCTGGTTTAATCACGATCAGATTTTGTTCTAGATCCTGCATAAATGTATATTTTGATCTCACTATTCGGGGAACAGACACAGTCTGTATAGATTGGACACTGCAAGTACCTTTACCATTTAAGTGGGTAGAACAAAAGTCATCATAGTTGTTATTGGAGAATTGGCTTACTAGTCAGATAGAGCGTAGCGTTCTGGTGATGTTGTCCGACAGGAGTTCCGCACCGACAGTGCAGGCCATCAGCACGAAATAGCCTAGGACGCTCCCAGAAAAGATTCCAATTATTAACAAAGATAATTTTCTGCTCTTTACACCATGACAACAACCATTCATTTAAAGCAAACAGTCTACTGAACCTTTCGTGTCCTCGTCGATACGTGGGAAGAGGTCCTGACACGATGATTGTCACCGCGGGCGATGTGCTGCGTACCGTCTCGATCAGGCTCCTGAAGTCCCTCTTCAGTGTCTCCGTCTGCCGCAGCCTGGTGTCGTTAGTCCCCGCGTGAATCACAACAGCTGCAACGCTCTCGTCATCCTTCAGGATCGCGGGTATCTGTACAGAAACATCAAGAACACGAGCACCAGGGAGACAATGAGTGTGCACTTTACCTTCAGCTATCGTTGCACGGACATGCCGGACGATTGAGTCTCCGATGACCACAGCGTCACGTTCAGTCTCGCAGAGAGGGGTGAAGCGGTTCCGGGATGAGATGTCGAAGACCGGAGGGGAGAAGTCGTCGACCGGGGCCTGGATCGCGTCTTCCGCTGCTGCACCCAGGGTCTGTAGTTTCCCGGCACCGGAGTGAAGGCCATCTGTGTCGATCGCGTCCCGGGTGCACGGGGCCTGTGCAGAGAAACACACGGAGTAGAGGTGGTGAGAGTATTAGCAGCGCGTTGCGTACTTACCCCGGACTTGTGCGCATCAGCCCGAGATGTTTCCAGCGTTGCTTTCCGTTCCCTCAGCTGGGCCCGCTTCCCAAGCAGCTCATCGATCCGTCTCTCCACGGCCTCCAGCTCAAGCTGCACCGAATGCAGCTCAAACGTGTCCTCACCTGCACACAAAGGTAGACACAAATCCGCCATTAAAGCAAGTAACAATGAAACAATGTTAAATGTGTGTGTGTGTGTGTGTGTGAAAAGGGGTATTAGCTGCGTTAGCGGCACCCGCACTGGCTTTGCTAACGGGCTATAAGCTAATAGCGCACTCGAAATCAAAATAAAACTTGCGATAACAAGCCGCTCTGATTATTCTCGTTGCAGAATGCGATCGGGGATATATTCACACGATATAGAAACAAAAATTATTGTGTATAAAATCGGAATTTAAGATAGAAAATAGACGATAAAGAAATTGCTTGACGGAGATTCAATTCAAAACAAGCGTCAGCACCAAACCGGAAAACCCTGAACACAGAACACAGTGCAATGTACATTTTATCATTTTATCAGACACTGTTGTGGTCCAGTTGAAGTTGAAATGGTTTGTTGTTCAGCAGGAGTTGCTGAAGTATTGAAATATTCAGTAGTTTATGTCTGCTTCGATCTCTCAAACCTTAAAGCTGCACAACACACTATCTCACCAATACACACTGTCACTTAAAACCATTGGCTGGTGATACACAAAAACCACCAGATTCGAGTGACTCGTTTTTTTCCGCGAACGTTTGATTAGTATTGAGCTCCTGCCTCCCTCAAGAGTGCTGTCACCCTGAAACACATCTGTGAGCGCTGGGACAGGGCTTTTACGGGTCGCGCAGAGGGGAAATAAATGAAGAAATATAACAGAAACAAACACCAGCGTTGTCTTCCCTCAGTGTGAGAGTAATAAATAAAATATTAACAGACGTGAGACGTGTGATTCTGGCTCAGTGCGCCGGAGTCTTCGCACAAAAGGACGTGTCGGCCGGCTCCTTGTCAGTGTCACCTGCTTTGCACACTCTCGTGTTTGGCAGCGAATCCAGACGCTGCGTACTTAGTATGGAAAACAAAAGGCGTCAGCGAGACGTATCGGCATCGATCTCCAGTAAGGAGACACAATGAGAGGAAGTGCAGGCTGGTCCCTTCAGTGAGCACTTGTTAATTAATAGCCTGTCTCAGGACGGGATTACATGATATCGCCCCACAGCTATTGCTTGAAGGTGATCTTTCGCACCTGATGAGCTGTAATGATCCTGTTGTATTTAAATGGTCCTTTAATGTACCGGGACGCTTTTGGGGCACTTCAGTGGCCAATTATGGCATTGGAAGCTCATGATACGCTGCTCATGAGTGGTTGTGTAGCGTGAGAGGTGCAGTAGCACCGATTTCTTGACCAAAAACAACATGCAATGTTGGCGGGATAGGAATTAGTGAGTAGTGGTTTTAAAGGAGCATCCCTTAGCAATAATGAGCTGTAACTTTATAGCCTACTAAATTAAACAACAATACTAAACAAAAAACAATACTGTTAGACCGGCTCTTTAAAATGACCATTTATTGCAACCAAACTAGTGACTGTTTATCTTTTTGTCAATGATTCTGAGTTATGTACTGTCTATCGTTCTATCTATCCACTGATCGTTCTCTCATTCATTCATTCTATTGTTCATTTTGTTTTCCATTCCATCTGTCTATCTGATGGTCTGTCTATCATTCTATCTATCCACTGGCTGTTCTTTCTTTTCTTTTGTCATTCTACCATTTGTTCTATTGTTTATTCAATCTTTCAGTCTATTAATTCTGTCATTCATTCTATGGCTGTTTGTCAGACTATCATTCTATCTATCGGTTTATTATCCATTATTCATTCTGTTGTTCGCTCTACCATTCATTATATCATTCATTATATGTGATCTGACTGTCAATCTATTGTTCTGTCTGTCTGTTCATTCTATTGTTCATTCTATGGTTCATTTTATTGTTCGTTCTATCTATCTTTTGTTCTCTCTCAAACTATTGATCGGAATCCATTGTTTGTTCTATCGTTCCTTCTGTCATTTGTTTTGTTGTTCAGTCTCTCTGTTTGTCTGTTGTTCAGTCTTTGTTCTATCGTTCTTTCTGTCATTTGTTTTGTTGTTCAGTCTCTCTGTTGTTCAGTCTTTGTTCTATCGTTCTTTCTGTCATTTGTTTTGTTGTTCAGTGTCTCTGTTGTTCAGTCTTGTTCTATCGTCTGTTCTATCATTCGTGCTGTTGTTCTGTCTTTCACTCTATCATTCTGTCTGTATCCATTGGTTGTTCTTTCTTTTATTCTGTCATTCTATCATTCATTATGTCTGTCTATGTTGTGCTGTCTTTTATTCTATCATTCTGTCTGTACATTGTTCATTTTATCTCTTAAAAAAATCATATTGTTCACTCTATCGTTCATTCTGTTATACCTTCTAGCTATGTGATCTGTCTTTACATCTATTGTTCTATCTTTCCATTGGTCATTTTATCATTCATTCTGTTGTAAAAATTTTTTTGTTAATTTTATATGCTGTTCTGTCGTTATCTATCGTTCTATATCTATCTGTGTCTTTTTCTTTCGTTCTGTCATTCTAGCATTTGTTCTTTTGTTCATTCTATCTATCTATCTATCTATCTATCTATCTATCTATCTATCTATCTATCTATCTATCTATCTATCTATCTATCTATCTATCTATCTATCTATCTATCTATCTATCTATCTATGTTGTGCTGTCTTTCAGACTATCGTTCTATCTCCCCATTGTTCATTCTGCTGTTCATTCTAACTGTGATCTGTCTTTCAGTCTGTTGTTCTATCTGTCCATTGTTCGATATCTTTAGTTCAGTCGTTACTTATCGTTCATGCTAGCATTAATTTCAACTGTTGTTCGATCTTTAAGTCAATCATTCTCTCTATCTATTGTTCATTCTATCGTTTGTTCTCTCTATCTGTTGTTCTATCTGTCATTCTGTTTTTCTTATCTCAATGTAAACTTTAAAAAAGACTTTACCACACAGGCATTCAGAGTTTTCCTTGACAGACTTTCATTTTCTAGTTAATAACGACACTTTTTGCAGGTTATTACATTTTATATATGTGTTTTTTTAGATAATTTTTTTAATTAATTTTCAATTCAACTTGGGTAATTGGACTGAAATGTAAAATTCATTGTAATTTCAATCTTGAAAGGTGCTCAACACCACTAAGTTTTAATGTCATGTCTGAATTGGTGGATGAGTCAGTGAAGAACCATAAACAGAGCTACAGGTACATCTAAAAAATTATATTTTAGATTCATTACATGTAAAGTAAAACATTTCAAATGTTTTTTTTGTTTTAATTTTGATGATTAGAGTTTACAGCTAATCAAAGTCAAAAATCAATATCTCAAAATATTAGAATATTTACATTTGAGTTTCAATAAATGACCATCCATACAGTATAAATTGTGGATATCACCTTTCTTGAAAGCACAATAATGGGGAACACTGCTGACTTGGCAATGGTCCAGAGACAATCATCGACACCCTCCACAAAGAGTGTAAGTCACAGAGGGTCATTACTGAAAGGGGTGGCTGTTCAAGGAGTGCTGTATCAAAGCATATTAAATGCAAAGTTGACTGGAAGAAGAAATTGGGTAGGAAATGGTGCACAAGCGACAGGGATGACCACAAGCTTGAGAATACCGTCAAGCAAAGCCGATTCAAACACTTGGGAGAGCTTCACAAGGAGTGAACTGAAGCTGAATCAAGAGTCACCACGCTCCGATATCTTCAGGAAAAGAGCTACCAAGCCACTTCTGAAACAGAAACATTGTCAGAAGCATCTTACCTGGGCTAAGGAGAAAAAGAATTGGACTGTTGCTCAGTGGTCCAAAGTCCTCTTTTCAGAGGAAAGTAAATTTAGCATTTAATTTGGAAATCAAGTTCCTAGAGTCTGGAGGAAGAGTGGAGAGGCACAGAATCCATGTTTCTTGAAGTCCAGTGTTAAGTTTCCACAGTCTGTGATGATTTGGGCTGCCATGTCATCTGCTGGTGTTGGTCCACTGTGTTTTCTAAAGTCCACAGTCAACGCAGCCATCTACCAGGAAATTTTAGAGCACTTCATGCTTCCTTCTGCTGACAAGCTTTATGGAGATGCTGATTTCATTA
This sequence comes from Ptychobarbus kaznakovi, assembly GCA_027422405.1. NCBI lineage: Eukaryota > Metazoa > Chordata > Actinopteri > Cypriniformes > Cyprinidae > Ptychobarbus > Ptychobarbus kaznakovi. Next base: position 17,960,341 of record CM049799.1, on the reverse strand, counting down.
TCCAGCAAGACTTGGCACCTGTCCACACTACCAAAGGTACCAAAAGCTGGTTCAATGACCATGGTGTTGGTGTGCTTGACTGGCCAGCAAATTCGCCTGATCTGAACCCCAGAGAGAATCTATGGGGTATTGTCAAGAGGAAGATGAGAGACACCAGGCCCAACAATGCAGATGACCTGACGGCTTCTTTCAAAGCAACCTGGGCTTCATTACACCTGAGCAGTGCCACAAAATGATCACCTCCATGCCACGCCACATTGATACAGTAATGCATGCAAAAGGAGGCCCAACCAAGTATTGAGTGCATTTTTTTATTGATCTTATGTAATATTCAAATTTTCTGAGACATTGCATTTTGGGTTTTCATTATCTGTAAGCCATAATAATCAAAATTTCAAGAAATAAAGGCTTTAAATATTTAACTCTATGTGTAATGAATCTAAATAATTTATGTTTCACTTTCTGAAATGAGTGACAAAAAAATATTGAAATTTTTCATGATATTAATTTTTTTAGATGTACCTGTATACATTAATTCCTTTCCAATATTTTAAAGATTTGTATTTATTTTTCACCCAAGCGGAGCTCAAAAGCAAGTCTAATAGGCATTCTGCAGAAACAGAAAGTTTAATGCATTATTCACTGGGACTGCATAGATCTTATTTTGTTAATGGTGCCCCTCAAAATTAGATATGACCAAAATCTGAGGTTTAAAAGTTTGATCTGCCTGCTAATGAATGAAAAAGAGGCCAAGCAGTCCAGACGACACGCAGCTCGTCTAAATGAGGCGTTGTGGTGAAAACCGGCTGACTGTGTTACATCAAGAAGCTCTGAAGTTTACCCCAGCCGCCGGTGGTCACAGCGTGTAGGGAGAGGGAATCTTAACCAATGCTGGAATTTAAATAACATTCACATCCAGTCGTCTGATAACGAGGGGGATGTACAGATGAAGCACTGCCATTGTGCTTGTTTAACTAATGCTCTGCTCTGAAGAGGCCTGCTGAAAATGACCCACTGTGTCACAGGATGATGAAAATGAACGATAATGATCCTCATCGGAGCGCCCCGACGCTCAGTGAATCATAGTGGAGAAGCTCCTCACAGGACCAGCCTGTCATCAACAAAATATTGCTTATAGGTACTTCAAATCAAGCAGGATCTGGAGGTGAACGCATACTTATGCATCACTGATGAGATGTTCGAGAGACGCTCACAGATTGTTCACTAGCTGTCAGAGCCGCTCTGTTAACCGCTGGTGTTCCTGTGGCTCAGTGGTAGAGCATTGCGTTAGCAGCGCAAAAGGTTGTGGGTTCAATTCCCAGGGAACACACATACTGATAAAAAATAAAATAAAATGTATAGCCTGAATGCTCTGTAAGTTGCTTTGGATAAAAGCATCTGCTAAATGCATAAATGCATAAATGTAAATGTTAACCAACTAAAAGTAGTGACAATACTAGGTTTACTACATGTTTCAGTAGTTCAGTACTACAAAATATCAGGGGAGTTTTAATTTGAAATTTAATTTCTGCATTATTTCGAAGTCAAAATAAAATGATCTTGTGGCTCTTGGTACAGATGATTGTTATATATATATATATATATATATATATATATATATAGCTTTTTATAGAATAATGCAGGAGAACATACATGATCATACAGTTTAATTCAGGGAAGAAACAAATAATAAGTCATTTTGAAAATGCAGGTAATTCACACTCATTACTGTGCTGATAATAATTTGTAATGACAACTTATGGTATTAAATTAGGAAAAAAAGGTGTATTTTCATTTGTGCTCAGACTTTTATAGCCCAAGTTCAACGAGAATAAATTGAGCGTGACAAATTGTTACTCTGATGTGATGTTTTTATGTCACATTATATTATGCATGCAGCCCTGCAATCAAGCGAGCTGAAGTTTGAATAATCAAACGCGCTCTACTAGAATCAGAAGACTGATTCGTTTAAGCAAGTTTCACTCAGATGGTTCATTTTAATGAGCTGCTTAAAAACGAGTCATTGATTCAGTTAAATTATTTGCATTTAGAAAAAAAAATTTTTTTTGTTAAATATATTAAGTTTAGCTTTACCATTTAGTGCAACTTCTATCTATCCATCTGTTCATCCATCCATCCATCTGCCCATTGTTCATCTGTGGTTTTATCCATATCCATTATTTATCAATCCTTCTGGCCATTATATAACCATTATATATGTATCCATCCATTCATCCTTCATTCTATCTTTCATTCTATCCAACTCTCATTCTGTTCATCCATCCGTCCGTCCGTCCATCCATCCATCCATCCATCCATCCTTCCATCCATCCATCCATTCATCCATCCACCATTCCATCCACCCGTCCGTCCGTCCGTCCATCCATCCATCACCGTCCGTCCGTCCGTCTATCATCCATCCATCCATCCATCCATCCATCCATCCGTCCTCCGTCCGTCCATCCATCCATCCGTCCGTCCGTCCATCCATCCATCCATCCATCCTTCCATCCATCTATCCATTCATCCATCCATCCATTCATCCGTCCGTCCATCCACCCGTCCGTCCGTCCGTCCATCCATCCATCCATCCGTCCGTCCGTCCGTCTATCATCCATCCATCCATCCATCCATCCATCCATCCATCCGTCCCGTCCGTCCGTCCGTCAACCCGTCCATCCATCCCCATCCATCCATCCATCCATCCCCATCCATCCATCCCATCCATCCATTCCATCCATCATCGTCCGTCCGTCCCAACCGTCTCATCCATCCATCCATCCATCCATCCATCCATCCATCCATCCATCCATCCATCCATCCATCCATCCATCCATCCATCCATCCATCCATCCATCCATCCATCCATCCATCCATCCATCCATCCATCCATCCATCCTTCCAAAGTGCATATCTCTCAAATCAAGGAGATTATCATTTTTTGGTTATTTGTCCCCATCATAGCTATTTAAATATATTTGAATCAATTTATTATTGATCTCACATGAAATCTTAAATCAATTATAGTATTTCAGCTATTGAAAGCGAACAGCTGGGAACCTGCCAGAGTTTAGCCCCATTAATATGAATGACTGAGACTCTACGTGCGAGCAAGCAGCTGTTGCAAAGCCCAAATAAACCCATAACCTCCATCTTAATGCCGCTCTGAGCAACTAAACCACAATTTCATCCATCAAACATACTTTTTTAAGGGTAAATTAAGGTCTCACCATCTCTTTTTGAGCCACTTCTTTCAAAACCCTGAAAAACATGAAATTGGTGTTGAGTGTCTAAACACTCTCTTATTTACTCTTGACTGGTCCAGGATACAAACACAGATACGGCAGCCATTAGTGTGGCCATTTGCAGGCATTAGAGTGTGTCATGAGTTATGGCACCCTGCAGAAAAATAAAGTGCTGACGCTGTCTCCGTGTGCCACCGCTGCTGAGAAATGTATCTGCATTTATCTCTCTTGTATACATACTGTATATATGCTTTAAGTTATGTTAGCTGTTTGGTTAACTTGTGCTTGACGGCAGACTGTGAAAACACACTGTATGCGAAAGTTTCCTCACATACATGTCAGCCAATCATATTCCAGAATAACTACTTATGCAAAAATGATTGACAGGCAAAGAGATTCGGGGTTTCTGATTGGCTGACATGTGTAGACACCGTCAGATTGTTTCACAGAGATAATAGTTCCATTTTATGTGTGTGTATTTAAATGAAATATATTTAAAATACATTTTAATACTTTTCTCATTTTAATGGTTGACAGTGGAGGAAATGCTTTTTGTCTCCAGAATAACATAGTTACAGCATCTACCAGCTAACCGACCCATGCTAACCCAGTATCAAATGTGGCTTTCCAAAGATGCATTGTGCAGTGTTGTGTATGCTAATCAGTTAGCCACTGCCACAATTAATGCATATCTGTGGTTTATGAAATACTGCCTAATATTCTTCGGCATTCGTTCATAACTCTCTGTTCTCTTAAACACCCTGTCCAGTTTGAAACCTCAGTCTGATTAAATGTTGATTTCCACAATACTTGCGGTCACTCTATAGCCATGTCATTTACCAGAAGATGCCTGTAGGGTGTTGGAAATATGAAGATATGTCAACATGAGATGTGTCAGTGCATCTAAATGTTGCAAATGAAAGAGGAATATTAAATCTCATCTCATTCAGACGCGATCTCTTTATGTAAATGCAAAGAAATTGACTGAAATGTGAAATATTTGAAAGTGTTTATTATAAATACTCGCCTGCGATATGTAATTTATTGCAATAGTTAGACATTATTTTATGAAGAAACAAGCTCAAAAAAACAAAATACTGTAAACCTTTTTATGAGTTGTATTGTGTTTTACAGTGATTTACTCTAAAGTGTATTTAGATTGCCGTACTAATTACTCTCTTTAAAAACTATTTCACTACTCGTTACTAATTGCTTTCTAAATCCCATATTATACTCAACCAGTTGAACAATATAACAATAGAAATGAAACCGCACTTTCTATTCTTTCTAATAAGGAATGTAACATTTCTTAAATTATCCTTGATCTGATCAAATGCATTTTAATATTCTGATGTTTAATCCACTGTTGTGTTATAGTCTATACACTATTTAATGCAATTACATCAGAAGTACTTGTAACTAAGTCACAGAAAAAATGTAAGTATTCCCTTACTTTCAAGGGAAAAGTCATTCAATAGCTTTAGTGATGCATTACACCCCCGACACTGGTGTCATAAGATTCGCAAAACATACTGCTAAATGAATTAATTGATGGATTTAACTAAATGGCAATCTTTATGATATCTGGTTTCTTGAAAACAGCAGCGTTTCCAACAGACGCAGTGCAGATAAATGCAAAAAGGACTGCATTTCAAATGATGACAGTTCATTAATCCTGTAGAAAAGAGAACGGCGGCTTTCTAAGATTGAATTTCATTCGAAGTATATATGAAGGATCATTCATATTAAATGCTTGTTCTTTAGTGTTTGAATGCAGATAGATATTGAATGTATTATTATCCAGTTTTGAAAGGCTTCTTTAGAAACCATAGCATACGTGAATGAAACTGAAATTATTCATAATTCAAGGCTATACTTGTTTACTTGCACACTTTGTCAACAGCTGCATCAGTTATTTGTTCTCTATCTTTTAGCTGTTACTTTTGAGTTACTTTCATGTATTAAGCTAAAGCACGGCACAAAGCAAAACAATCCAATTTATAATAAAAGACAGAAACTGAAATCCTGTTGTTTTTATTCTTTTGATTTATACTGACATCATTGATTGGATCTCTTCTGACAATATAGTAGTCGAATGTTCTGTCCTGATCTCTTTTGTCTGAAGGACGTCTCGGGTGCTTCGTCTTTGGCTCAGAACATTAAATCTTAGGGTTCTTTTAATACACGTGCATCTTATTGATCTGTTACGTTCAATTTCCCAGCCGCTAATGGAGGTTTTATCCTCTGGAGAGCCGTCAGTTGAGTTTATCACTCTGAACCGCTGTAAACGTTATGAAAGCTGCCGTTAATATCCGTTTATTAGGATAATGAGGAGGGATTTCAGCTCACTGTGTCAAAGATGTCAGACTTATTTACTTTGGTGATTGTTGTTTTGGTCATTTACATATAGTTCAAATGTCAGTGAATTGTGTTGTTTACAAAGTGGTTAATGGAAATGGAAAATTATGAAAATGATGCATCGATCTATCTATCTATCTATCTATCTATCTATCTATCTCTCTCTCCATCCCTCTCTCTCTCTCTCTCTCCTCTCTCTCTCTCTCTCTCTCTCTCTCCACTCTTCTCTCTCTCACTCTCTCTCTCTCTCTCTCTCTATCCCTCCCTCCCTCTCCTCCTCCTCTCTCTCTCTCTATCTATCTCTATATATCTATCTATCTATCTCTCCATCCCTCCCTCTCTCTCTCTCTCTCTCTCTCTCTCTCTCTCTCACTCTCTCTCTATCTCTCTCTCTCTATATATCGATCTATCTCTTACTCTCTCTCTCTCTCTCTATCTCGCTCTCTCTGTCTCTATCCCTCTCTCTCTCTATAATCTATCTCTCCATCCCTCCCTCCTCTCTCTCTCTCTCTATCTCTCTCTCTATATATATATATCTATCTATCTATCTATCTCTCCATCTCCCTCCCTATCTATCTCCCTCCCTATCTATCTATCTATCTATCTATCTATCTATCTATCTATCAATCTATCTATCTATCTATCTATCTATCTATCTATCTCTCTCCTCTCTCTCTCTACTCTCTCTCTCGCTCTCTCTCTCTCTTCTCTCTCTCTCTCTCTGCTCTCTTCTCTCTCTCTCTCTCTCCTCTCTCTCTCCTCTCTTCTCTCTCCCCTCTCTTCACCTCCTCTCTCTCTCCTTCTCTCTCTCTCTCACTCTCTCTCCTCTCTCTCTCTCTCTTCTCTCTCTCTCTCTCTCTCTCTCTCTCTCTTCTCTCTCTCTCTCTCTCTCTCTCTCTCTCTCTCTCTCACTCTCTCTCTCTCTCTCTCTCTCTCTCTCTCTCTCTCTCTCTCCTCTCTCTCTCTCTCTCCTCTCTCTCTCTCTCTCTCTCTCCTCTCTCTCCTCTCTCTCTCTCTCTCTCTCTCTCTCTCTCTCTCTCTCTCTCTCTCTCTCTCTCTCTCTCTCTTCTCTATCTATCTATCGATCGCTGTGGTTGCTAGGGTATTCCAAATGCTTGTAGCAAGATACTATGTTGTTGCAAGGACGTTCATGTTGGTTGCTAGGGTCTTTCTATGCAGTTACTGTGGTATTCTGAGTACTTGTAACATGTTGCTATATGGTTACTAGGGCATTCTGAGTGGTTGCTAGGGTAATTTGTGTACTTTTAACTTTTTTAGGACATTGTAGTTGGCTTTTTGTGGTGTTCTGAACACTTTTAGCATACATGTGATTGCTAGGTCATTATGGGTGGTTGCTAAGGCATTTAAACATGGTTGCTAGGGTATTCTGGGCTGCTGCTAAGGAATTGATGTGTGGCTGCTAGGGTATTCTAGGTGGTTGCTAAGGAAGTCATGTGTAGTCGCTAGGGTATTCTGGGTGGTTGCTAAGGAAGTATTGGGTTGTCGTTAGGGTATTCTGGGTGGTTGCTAAGGAAGTCATGTGTGGTCGCTAGGGTATTCTGGGTGGTTGCTAAGGAAGTATTGTGTGGTCGTTAGGGTATTCTGGGTGGCTGCTAAGGAATTGATGTGTGGCTGCTAGGGTATTCTTGGCAGTTGCTAAGGAAGTCATGTGTGGCCGCTAGGGTGTTCTGGGTGGTTGCTAAGGAAGTATTGTGTGGTCGTTAGGGTATTCTGGGTGGCTGCTAAGGAATTGATTTGTGGTTGCTAGGGTGTTCTGTGTAGTTGTTAGGGCATTATTGATGGATGTAAAGGGATTTTTTGTGATCACTAGGGTACTCTGTGTGGTTGCTAGTGTATTGTGGGTGGTTGCAGATAAATTGTGGTGTGTGGTCTCTAGAGTAGTTTTGGTTGCTGCTAAGGAATTGCTGTGGGGTTGCGAGGGTGGTTGTTAAGGAATTGCTGTGCAGTTTCTAGAGTATTATGGGTGGCTGCTAAGGAATTGCTGCGGTATTCTGTGTGGTTGTTAGGGTATTTTTGGTGGTTGCTAAGGAATTGCTGTGTGGTTGCTAGGGTATTGTGGGTGGTTGCAGAGGAATTGCTACGTGGTTGCTAGGGTATTCTGTGTGGTTGTTAGGGTATTGGGGGGCTGCTAAGGAATTCCTGTGTGGTCACTAGGGTATTCTGGGTGGCTGCTAAGGAATTGCTGTGGGGTTGCTAGGGTGGTTGTTAAGGAATTGCTGTGCATTTTCTAGAGTATTTTGGGTGGTTGCAAATAATTGCTGTGTGGTTGCTAGGGTATTCTGGGTGGTTGTTAAGGAATTCCTGTGTGGTTGTTTTGGGTATTATGTGTGGTTGTTTTGGGTATTCTGGGTGGTTGTTAAGGAATTGTTGTGTGGTTTAAAGTTGCTAACTCATTGATATGGCTGCAGTTCCTCCTTCAGTGAGAACTTTTAATTATTTAATTTTTTTATCTGTTAAATCGTCAAGCAAAAATTGTACGTTTGAGAAAAGCAGCAGAGCCTCTCCTTATAGGTTTTTTCTGATCTCTAACCCGACGTATGAGTTTGCATCAATAAATAAGCATGTAATAGCTGCAGACGGTCCAGTCTGTATTCTCCTCCTCTGTTATTAATGGCCGGCTCTGCGGTTTCTCCCAGACTTTGCATTCAACATAATTCCCCTCACTGACTTAATGAGCTGCGGCGTGCATGTGGCAGGTTGCCTGATTTTGTTAATGAAGCATGAAAAGGCCAAGCACACATCATTCTGCTGAGGGCTTCTATAATCAGCCGCGGTGACGGTGATACGTCAGCCCCTCTGCCAAGAGCCAAAGAAGTCAATTCCCTGAGCGGCTCTGGGTGCCATTAAGATCTAATACGCCCACACCTGTCCTTCCCTCCCTGTGGTCAGTGCGGCAGACCTCTGATTGATCAACACGCGCGCCTTTAGACGTTTCTGTAAACTCACAGTGCAAGACGTGGACATCCGTGATGGCTGGTTTGCTTCACTAGAGGCTTTTACTGATGAGACCGTCATTTAGACATGAATAATTGTGCTTTTAGTCAATTAAAAGAAAGTCAATTTGCTTGTGTGTTGTAATTTAAGTAAGTTGTAATATATGCACGCTAATATATTTGTTCTATTTTTTCATATTATAAACATATGAACACACACACACACACACACACACACACACACACACACACACACACACACACACACACACACACACACACATACATATACAGTGCTCAGCGTAAATGAGTACACCCCTTTGAAAAGTAACATTTTAAACAATATCTCAATGAACACAAAAACATTTTCCAAAATATTGACAAGACTAAGTTTTATATAACATCTGTTTAACTTATAACATGAAAGTAAGGTTAATAATATAACTTAGAGAACACATTTTTCAGTTTTACTCAAATTAGGGTGATGAAAAAATTAGTACACCCCACTGAAAGTCTCTGGAGCAAAGCTAAATATTAGACTACAAATGTCTAATTTAACAAGAATTCAACCACAGGTGAGTCTAATAATTCATTACACAGGTGACAGTTGACTATAAAAAGGGCGTTACTTAAAGAAAACCCCTTCCCATTTCATGCTGTCAGCATTTACTCATTTACGCTGAGCACTGTATATATATATATACAGTGGTTGCTACAGTCCAATAAATGTACAGAATATATATATATTATTATTATTATTTTTTTTTTTATATAAAACACTATAAAATATTGTTTATAGAAATAACATGACATCTTTGTCAATCACCCTTCAATGTTTATTTATTAATTTTTCTAAGACTAACATGTGGTCTTGAAGAATTGCTTGACTCGGGTCCAGAGCTATCAGCGGCTGTTGGTCGATGGTTTATGTCTGCGTTTGGTGAAATCTAACTTCAGTTTGCCCTTGAATGTGCAGCGACTCAATAGCTGAACCCAAATGACAATCTCTGTCGCCGCTCGGCTCTCCCTGCCACACCAGGCATAAAATCTCCCATCCAGCGACTGCGCCGTGAAAAAGCACTCAGCTCAGTAACGACACGCCGGCTGCGCTTCCTGCGGGACCCTGTTATCCCTCCGGACCCTTACAGTAAACAACTTATCACCTCCCTGTCCTCTGTGAGACGGTGGAGATAATGGAACGGGAAGGTCAGCCGCGGCCTGCTTCTGACGGAGTTTGAGAGGGGTCAGAAGAAATCTCAAGAAAACAGCATTCATCAGCACATATTCCTGCTTTTTTCTTCTTTTTCTCGAGATGAACCCATTACATTTTATCTAGAAGTAGATATTCAGAGTTACCCATGTAAGACGTGTGGAATGAAATTAAATAGGATTTTTTTTTCAGCTTGTTTATTTAAATGTAATGTTTATTTAATTTACAATTTTTTCAATTCATTTACATTTTCATTTTTCTGTTTTTATTTTATTTATTATTTTATTTAAATGTATTATATTATTTTATTAATTTATATGTAACCTATATTTTACAAGAATCGACAACCGGCCTTTCTTATATTATAATTAAATGTTTAATGTTTCTCACATTAAAAGTGCAATATTAAATAAATTAATACAATTAAAATAAAGATTTTTTTATCCAAAATCGTGCAGCTTTAATTCGAGCTAAAAATCAGATTGCCCTCACTGAAATAATCTATTCATTCATTCATTCGTTCGTTCGTTCATTCATTCATTCATTCATTCATCCTTTTATTCATTCATTCATGCATTCATTCATTCATTCATCTATCTGTGATCTGGATAGTTTATAAGTAGTTAGTAGTTTAGTTTTATTCCAAGTATTTACTATATTAACCCTGTTGTAGTAGTTGTGCATCACAGTCAAAGCTGGTTAAGAAAACACTCAGATTCTGTTTATCCAAATCCCATTATAAATAATTAAATATACTGTATTTAAAGCAGCAAGTACATGTATTAAAGGGGAGGGAGGGGGGTAAATATATTTTTTTTTCTCTGCAAAGAGTATCAGCAATTTGCTTTTGGACTCTTTCTGTGGCAGGATTATGTTACTCAGGGACATCGTCTCTCACGTGGGACTCACATCGGATAAAGTGTCCATAATCCGACGCTCATTTTGTGCCAAAAATGCTAGGAAGAAGATTTTGTGATATTTCCCTCCATCAAATCTGTTCAGCATGCATAACTGTGCCATGATTAATCTGCTCCAAACAGTCAAGACTAATGAGTAATTAGAAATGCGATCATACCTCGCATCATTTTGCGAGGCGGCTCTTGCACAAGCTTAACATGCTAATTTAGTTTAAATCGCACGCATTGTTCATCGCAGCGTAATCTCGGGAGATGCACATACAATTGCAAATATCTAGTCTTTTTTTTTTGCTCGAGAGGTAATATAAATGCTCGGTGCCAGGCCTCACGGTAATGCATCTAGCGTTACGCGTAAAGAGATTTGTTTAATCTGCCAGTCTATTCATAACGTTCTCCTCATAACGCACGGCTACGGCTGGAGGAGGAACATGGAAACTCTGCTTCGATAGCTAAATCCTGTGAATAAAACTGTGGGAAGCTACTGTACATGAGCTGAATGTTGATCTCGCTCGCTGGATTTCTCTCCAGCTTAACTCTCTCAGCTGGAAACCGAATAGCTTTCCGGAGCCGTCAGAGACGCTTGACGGCGATACAAGACGGTTTTGTATGCGTGGACATCTTTCATGTTTGCATGCACCAATCAAATGCATTTGAGATACTTAAAATCGCTGAATGTCATTGCATTAGATAACAGTATTAATGGAATATTGTTGCACAAGCACGGTTTACAAGAATAACATTTGTTTCAAATGACAGAAAATAAAGTCTGCAGCTACTATGGTGTATTTTGCACCTAATGCAATGATATTCAGACAGTTTTCGTCTCGATTTGAGGGATTCTGAAGTGTGCATGTTTCCTCTTCTGCAGTTTGAACCCTCCTGTCAAAAGTCTCTTTTTCTATCCAGTCATCAGACATTGAGAAGGTTTGCGTGTTTGCCGTTAATGTCTGGGACCTTCACACGGCTCTTGGCTTTATGACCTTATGGCACGTGCAGGTTGGAGAGATTTTCTCGCTCTGGTGTGAGATGGATTCAAGTGTACTTTACCTTGCGTAGACTGCATTTAGACCTGCATCTAAGCTTCACATTCAGTGCTTAAGGTGTACATTACTTTAATTAAGCAGTGTTTAATGTGTTTCTCTCTTTAACGACAGCGAACTTACTAGTTGTGCATAGTACATTAAAACAGTAGATTATTTTCATCTAAAAGTTACATAAATAAGTAAATAATACAATAAATAATACAATGTTTAAAAAATAATAAAAAAGTAATACAATAAAAATATTAAGAATTAAGAAAGGTCTTGAATGACTGTGAGATTATACAGTAGGTGTGCATAATACATTAAAACAATGTAGGATTAAAGAAATATAAAGTATAAATAAAATATACAATACAATAATTAGATTATTTTTAATACAAAACTAATACAATAAAAAATGTATATGTTAATATTTATTTAAAATATTTTTTTAAGGGTTTAATGTATTTTTATCTTTATTGAATCACAGCAAAATTACTATAAATTTAAAAGAAAGTAGATTTATTTTATTTTAAAAATAAATATAAATTAGAAAAATAAAACAAAAAACGAATATGTTTTTAAATTTTTAATTCAAATATATTTATAGTTATTTGCAGTATGATGTGTTCTTTCCAGCATTATGAAAACATCAGAATAATTGTGTTTGCTAAGGCAGGTTTCACTATTGTTATATCGTTCACTATTGTTACACATATTTGTGGTTAGTGGGTTGTTCTTGACAACGCTCTAGCAACCAATGCTGAACACCCTAGCAACCACTTGGCCACATCCTAGCAACCGCCATAAATACCCTAAGATAATGTTTTGCATGAGCATCACTGCTCATATTTTATTTAGACGTTATATATTAAAATAATACTTTTTGAAATGTGAAATGACTGTTTTGTCAATAAAAACATGCAGATGAACTCTGCTAAATAAATAATTGTAAATTATTTAAATTTAAATTGTAAATTAGAGGTGCTAATGCTGATGGACCAAAACAAGAAGTCAGGCAGTTTTGGTAACTTGATGAAATACTGTGGTTTTAGTATTCATTCAGTGATAGTCAAACGTTGGTGTTTGACAGGGTCCTCGTGCAGCTTCTTGAGTTATTTATTTCATTTATATGTGTTTTTTTTCCTGTGGCTTTTGGAATTAAACCGTAAAAATGTAAAGAAAGTTGGCAGTGCCAGCAGTGAGATTTTGAAGAGGTGTCATGCTGTGCTTTTCTCAAACGAGAGAGAGTGAGACTCGCCACATCTATATTCTGCTTTCTCTTACTGTTGTGGCTTTATGTTTTTGCAAAAGTTGACTTCTCAGTTCATTTATTTATGAAATAAGTTATTTTTTGTTTTTTACCTAACTTTGATGTGTTCGTGTTGAAGTTTTATGTCTGACTGAAACTCTCGCCACTTAGTTTGGTTAGTCGTTAAGTTCCAGAAATAATAAATGCTGGATTGAGAATGAGTCCACAAGATACACATTCAGCTTTCTGAATCATGTCACTCAATAAAAAGAGTGAAAACACTGTTCTGTTCTAATTGAGTGGTACCTATTTAAACTTCTTCATATTATTATTCTTTCTGAGGTTAAATTTATCTCATCCGGTGTAGTTTTCAAGCTAGATCCACCAAACTCAGCTCAGACCTTCAGACTGGTCTTACTTGGGTTGCTATTTCTTTTCTAATAATCCGACTTGTGGTTATTGTAAACTGAGAAAAGTCCCATAAGCTGTTATTGAGGGGGTAAAAACTTTTGTTCATGACTCGATGTGTTTAAGATCTCACTTGCAAAGCAATTATTGTTTTAGAACAATGTGTTAAATCAAAATTGCTTAAATCATGCTAGCAACATGCTAAAACATGTTATTGATGTGTTAAATCATGTTAGCATCATGTAAAAATATTAGCAAGTGCGCATTCATGCTAGAAACATATTAAACATGTTAAAACAAATACGTGTTAAATCATGTTAAAACATGTTTAAAATGTTAGCAAAGTGCTAATTCATGCTAGCAACATGCTGAAACATACTAGCGATGTACTAAATCATGTTAGAAACATGTTAAAATGTTAGCAAAGTGCTAATTCATGCTAGCAACATGCTGAAACATGCTAGCGATGTACTAAATCATGTTAGAAACATGTTAAAATGTTAGCAAAGTGCTAATTCATGCTAGCAACATGCTGAAACATGCTAGCGATGTACTAAATCATGTTAGAAACATGTTAAAATGTTAGCAAAGTGCTAATTCATGCTAGCAACATGCTGAAACAAACTAGCGATGTACTAAATCATGTTAGAATTTGTTTTAAATGTTAGCAAGTGCTAATTCATGCTAGCACTTTTTAAAACATGTTAGGAATCGGCTTAATCATGCCAGTAGCATGTTAATCATGTTAAATCATGTCATGCTACATGTTAACATTAAAACATGCTAAAAACGTGTTAAATCATGTTAGCCATCAGTATTGGTCAAGTTACTCTGAACATTTTATTAAATTACTGATTACTAATTACTCTTTCAAAAGCAATCGCGTTACTGTTCTGATAACGTTAATTAAAAAATAATTAGTTACATTACTAGTTCCTTTTTTTCTGTGGCTAAATCTCTGTTATAACACAATGAATATATGCACGATGAATCTTGAGTCTACAATTCATGTTTTATAAAACTGTTACTGCCCAACACTGTTAGCAATATGCTAAAATGTTAACAATATGGGCCTTGTCCCAAATGGCACCCTAAACCCTCGCGGTCTTCCTCTGAGTCTGCACTTTCATGACGTAATGGCGCTTTGACTGTCGGGTAGAAGTCTGCTGTGAAGTGCGGATCGAGGGCACATAACGGTCGTAAAGGGGCGCTTGCGAGCACCCTTCTGAACACTAACATTAAGAGTGGGACACTCTACGGTCTCGTGGACTTAACGGACACGCGCACGCGGCAGCCATTGTAAGTCCGTAATACCGCAAGTGCACATGTTCCATTTGGGACAGGGCCATAATATGATGTTAGCAACGTGCTAAATCATGCTCTCAATGTGTTAAAACATGTTAGCAACATTTGAAAAAACATACTAGCAAATTTGTTTATAAAAAACTAGCAAAGCGTTAAAACTTGGTAGCAACATGCTAATTCATGTTATCCACATACTAAAACATGTTAGCAACATGTTAAATCATTTGCTTAAACAGTTTAGCATTAGAACATGTTAATAACATTTTATTAACTTCAAATAAATTTTTCAAACTTCAAGCTTTTCAAAGTTATTTCAAAGTTTCAAACAACAGTGTAACGCCGTGTGCATCACTGTGTCTGTCTCTGAGTGCTTCCCCGTGTTTGTCAGAGCAACAACATTCAGCAGCGCTCATCCATTCAGGCCAGCAGCTGTCAGTCATCTGGCCCGCCGCGTCTGTATTATCGTCACCCGCCAACCTCTTAATCTAACCTGCGCTTTTAAAGAGCTGTAGTTCTCTCTGGCGTCCTCACACCAAGCTGTAGCCGGAGGGATGATGGTGTGTGTTTCACACTTTACATACAAGCTAAATAATGAAAAACCTGAGTAAAAATAGAAAGCATGTATGTTTTGTGAAGATCAGATGGGTTTCTGGTCTCAGAATCATAGGAGTGTTAAAACGGATGATATGAAACATGCACAGGAGAACTTGAGACGTGGTTCAAATGAAAGTGGCAATATCAGAAAGCCATGGGAAAATTATGTTAATTAACTAGATGCAATACTTATTTTTAACAAGCTACATCTAAAAGAAACATACCATTTTGTTGATCTAAAAAGAGAAAACTCTTACATACTATAAATGATGTTCATGTAAGATAAAAAATTACATAGTGTTACTTGAAAAAAAAATGTTTGTTAATAAATAAATACCATATAAACACGTAAAAAAGCACATAAAATGACAATCTTGAATTAAAATGTTTAATGAAAATAAAAAATCTATCCAAAATATGAATAGATACTTTAATAGTACAGTATAGTATCATAAATGATGTTAAAATAACACTATTTCTAGGTAGCACTGCATGCATTATTCCCTTTTGGACGGTGAAAAAATGCAATATAAATATTGACATTATTACTTCTAAAAGATTTTGGTAAAAAAAGAAGAGGAATTTGAAAATATAACTGCAATAAAAAGAATACAAAAGCACATAACAAAATTATTAAACATAAACTAAAATTAAAAATAAAACTGAAAATATAACAATAAATTATTATTTTATCAAATCAAATCTTTATGAAAATAGTTATTTAAAACTGACTGTTTTACCCAGTATTATTTCCACTCTTATCAAAGTGTTTTGCCAGCATGCTAGTGTTTTCCATACTTATGCATACAACACAGATTGAGTTAAAAGCATTAATCACAGTAAAGGCTAGTACAATAGCCGCATGATTGTTTTGACACATGTATCGATCTCATTTCACGTTTCATTCTCAGGGCAGATGCTTTTCTTTCATCGCTGTTCAGTAATAATTCTCATATGCTTCATACTGTGACTCCAGCAGGCATAGAAGCCCAAAATGTGATCCGCAAAACCGTGCTAAAACCAGCCTTTGTGTGTCAGCGAAGCCGTCCGTTACACCTGCGGTTAAACCGGCAGAACTCTTGAACATGGAACGTAAGGTACAGTGTATGTAAACAGGAATGGAAAGCTGGCCTGATATCAAGTCATGTACATGAGTTAAGGTTGAGCAGATGTCTCCCGTGGGTCAGATCAGAGCTATAGGAGAAAGTTTTGTCTTACAGTCAGCAATCGTAAACTCACAGTTTCAGTTTAATGTCCCTGACATAAAGGAATTACCACAGGAGAGTGCTCGGAGCCCAATAGTAACAGTTTATCCTCTGAGGAGACGTAATTCAGCGATAGATTCTGTTTATTCCATTCAGATAGCGTATGAGAGCCGGAAAGATGGATCTGTAGCAGGAACTGAAGCAAGAGGGCCGTAAAGCGCATACTTGAAACAGATGTTTGCGTTGTGCTGAGGCATTGTGTGCCGTATGAATTGTGTTTTCTTTGCTGTGATAACTTTGTGCTGTTGGGTGGGAGAGTAGGAAACAAACGGCCATTGTCTTTAAACCATTCGTTTACTAGATAATGAAGCTTCTGTCGTTACCCTCGTGATGTGTCCAGCCTGACTTCAATGTGCTGGTTGTTCTTGCAGTGAGTGAGGACGGAGGCTTTCAAGCTTCACAATAGATGCAAAAGAGGTTTCTTAAATTACTCCATAACTTGTGCACGATAGTCAAAGTAGTTTGAAGTCATGTAACAACATAAAATACATTTTAATGTTATTCACTTATAATTTGTTATTTTATTACATCTTAGAAATCAGTGCCTTTATTTATAGGATTCGTTTCATTTTATTTTAGGACTTTTTGCATTCATTTAAGTTAATTTAACTTAATTCAGAATATGAATAGATACTATAATATAGTAATATTAAAATATACTAATACAAATAATTCAAAAATAATTAATTAAATAATTCAATTCAATAAAAAATATATTAATAAAGGCAAAGAATCATACAAATAAATAAAATGACTTCTATAATAAAGGCAAAATAAATATAAATCATTTAATTTAATTATTTATCTTCATTTATAGTTTGAATTTAATTTAAATATTTTTGCCTTTATTTATATATAGGTTTAACTTAACTTTAGGATTCTTTTTTATTTATAGAATAGGATTTTAATTAAATCGATTTTTCCATTTATTTATAGTGTAGGATTCAATTTCATATAAACAGGAAAGCAGTGGATTGGAATCAGAAAATGACAATAATAATTAATATGTTTTTCATTTTTGGTGAACTTTCCCTTTAAGATCATCTGGGATTTTCTTTAATATTTCCACACTTTTCTGCCAAGCACTCCAAACACAGCCAAGAGATGATATTAAACAGTTTTTCTTATATAATTGCTCCACAAACAAGGGAGGTTATGTCCTGTAAATAAAACTGTCTGTAGTATTATTTCTTTCAGAGCCTATTCTTGTTAGAATGTAATATTAGCTGTTTCATAGGCTCTGTGAAACAAAGCTCTCATGACTTGGCACATATTTCTGCATTCATACTCAGAAATGATTTAATGGTTAAAAAAGAACATGCTGTATAACAAAGCCTGGCTAGATTTTCAGATTCCTGACTGGGCCTGTTAGGAGACAGAATTTGGCAAACTGAAGATTATAATGATTCTCAGTAACAGATTTAAAAGCTGGATCATTATATATATATATATATATTTATGGTGTCACATTATTTTAATCAACTGAGACATCCATAGAAATGTGTCGGTTTTGGTGTGATTCACCCAAAAGCTTGTGAAATGCACAGAGTTGAAGAACGAGATCATTAAAAGTGTTTTAATTAAAACACCACAAAGTCGATTTAATCGGATGTATTTTTATATATAGCAGTGCTTTCTGGCGCTCATGCCACTTCTCTGACTCGTTAGATGTGACCGATTTAAAGGCCTGTGGGGAATATGGTACAGACGGCTGTAAGTATTCGAGTTACATCCATATAAACGAGTGAAGCTGAAGCAAGTTCTAATTCAGACAGAACACCTGTTGTTCGCCTTCACGGAAAGTAGCCAAGAATTACTTTACCTCTTTGGCTTTTCTTAAAAGCAAAGCAAATTTAGTGGCTGTCAAGATCCGTTTAACTGAAAACGATCCATTTAACTTTTGCAGTGCGTATGCGGTCCGAGTGCGTCACGTATGATGTGCAGAAGCAGTACGGACTCATTGTGCTTTCACACAGGACGCGTTTGCAGTCCGCTCCTGATCCGCGGCTGTTTACCACAAACACAACATGTATCCATTATTTTCATTTCAAATCCTAACCTTGTTAGCTATACTGAAAGTACTTTTTTAGCATTATGATCCTCTTTTAACACAGTACAGTTACACGATCTTTCATAGACATATTCACGTTTAAACTCAATTAAAGAACTTTGTTTTTCTACCTCCACAAGTGCATATGTTGCCTTGTTTATCTAAAAGGACGTGTATTTGCTTTAAACCTAGCCAAAAACCTGTGAAACACAGTAGATTTGAATTATATCTATTTATTGTGAAATTATTACATTTCCGTGTCAATCCATGTTCATTTTTACCGCAAACAAAGCGCTGTCACTTTAATTCAGTGCGTGCAGCACAGTAAAAATAGACTCTGACGATAGCTGCACTGCTGCAGCCGCACCGCTCCTGGAACACACTGCCGGACCGCAACCGTGTGCGGTGTGAATGCTCTGAACCGTAATGTTGGTTGATTTGCACTTTGTTGTATGTGTGAAACAGGCGTAATGGAAGTCAACGGAAACCAAAATAGTACATAAACTGGAAAAAAATGCCTTTTATTTAAAATGTCATATTTTTGTGCACAGTTGCAGAAAAACACTGTGCAATTGCTAAGATTAGAGATAAACACACACACACACACACACACACACACACACACACACACACACACACACACTCAGTACATGTCAGCTCACCAGGGTTATTATTATTATTAACTAAAACTAAAACCATTAAAAAGCACATCTTAATTTTTTTTAAGTAATAATAACAATTACAATTTTTTTTTTTAAATAACTCTAACTTAAATAAAAAATGAAAGCATAAAATAGAAAACTAAAATATGAATATTCACAAAAAGCATATACGTATATCATTGATACTAAAATAACACTGCATTTTGTTACTTGAAGCAAAATTAATGTTAACTGAAATAAAATATTAAAAACCTAAACTAATTGCATTTCATCAATATGTCAAGCCAACATTTCTCATGTTTTGTTTTGTTTAGTTGAACTTAAAGTAATAAAATAACTCAAAAACTAACTAATAAAATAAAATGCATAAATATTACTATATAGCCAATAAAATACTATAAAAATAGTACATACTATAGACACAAAAGAAAAAACACATGCAAGAAAATTACTAACACTTCAACTAAAAAGACGAATAAACTATTAACAACAAGTACCTCAATGACACTAACACATATAACACTGCAGCTCAACACGTTTTGAGAAAGTTTTTCATTTCTCGACTGACGCTTGAAAAGTTGAGCATTTCCATCCAAGTTCATTACCGAGCATCTATGCTTCAGTGGAGGATGGGACAATGGCAGCCTTTTACACGATGTTGATCGGAGCGTGACGTGTCTCTCCATTAAAGTCAATCGAGTATGGTCTTCATTTATCCCCTCCTGTCACCAGATCTTAATTGGAGGTGGTAATTATCTGACCACGCACTATTAAATGTCTCATCCGAGGCTGTGCGGTGGCTGAAAATGAATAGCCATTGATTAGTAGCCGAGCTATGCCACTGCTCTCCTTTCACAGATTGCTCCAGTATTGATCCATGGCAACAGTTTCCAGCCTGCCATCTCCCAATCAGTCAGATTGTAACGCGCGGCTTGAGTTTGACCCTTCATTATGAGCTTACAACGGGCGCCGCTGGTGCTCTCAGAGACATTAAACAGACGTAGATTAGTGTCGCACATCTATTCACTCCTCTATTCATGTGTTTGGCCTCGGCGGGAGGCAGGGTTTGCGTTTGCTCGGGTCTACAGGCAAATTAAACTGTGCTATTTTGTGGCAATACAACATTTTATATGAATTATGAATGTGTTTATATGCACAATTGTGCACAGTGTGCGCAGAGTGCTTAAAGTTAAATTAAATGAAAATGAGAAATGGCAACTACCTAAAATAACTTTTTTTAAGTACTGAGATACTGTTATAGTTTCTGAAATTAATTATTAATTTTTTTTTAATTGCTATTATTATCATTATTAATATTTTAGTTGTAGTTTTAGTAAATTTTTTTTTTTTGCCTTGGCAACTAACTTAAAAAAATGAAAAAAAAGCTTTTTTTTTGGATTGAGATACTGTAATAGTTTTTATTAATATTTTGAATGTTTTTATATATATTTTTATATTTAGTTATAACTTATAGTCGTAGTAATTTATTTGTATGCTTTTGGCATTTTTATTACTTTTTTAATATTGATTCTTATTTCCATAACTTTTTATTTGATTTTTAGTTATTGTATAACACAAGTTAGACTAAAAGAAAATGTGAAATCTTTTCTTGGCAACTAAAAAACAAAAATGTATATATGTACTGTATGTATATATATATATATATACACACACACACAGTGTTTTTTTTTTACTATAATAACCTTGAGGTACAGCTACAAAATTAATTTCAAGTTTTATTTAAAAGAAAATCCTATTTTAAAGTGAAAAAATTATGCAATAATATGTACAATAATAATTATATTTCAATGTAATTATATACATTACATTCATATTCAAAACGCATGTTCCTTTGTTTAATACTGATTTCTCTTTTTAATTAATTGAATTATCCTATCTGACAGCACAACCATCCATCAACCTGTAGCAAACATTAGAGTTATAGTCTAGCAGCATGTGTTAAACTTTGTCAACAGTGCATTAATGAGGTAAACCTTCCTGACAGTTTCATCAAGCTTTCCCAAATATATTCTGCCATAAGCTGTTGTCACACATTTGAGTACATATGGTACCTGCTGATAGCTTATTTATATGAGCATATGCTAATAGCAATATCACAAATATGTTAGTATATTATGTCTGTGTGACATGTAGCAAGATACTAAAAGTCAGTCCCTCCAGGATTTTGCAGGACTTTTTTCTGATTTTTGCGGCCTAATCAAATGTGCGGTGATATTTGGGGCATTTCTTATTGTTTTGCAGTGAAAATATACCATGGATAACATTCTTCTAACATTGCTATAACTTTTCTGACTTCGAGAACCATCGTAGGGCTCCAGACTAACATTTGAGGACACCAGCACCATTAAGTTCTACAGAATGTGGACAGTAAAGCACTCTAAACCCTGATCGCACATGGACATCTCGGATAGGTCTATTTGATGTCTGCATTTACATATGCAAGATGTATTTTTTAGGGCGTTTGCTCAACTGCAATACGTGTCTAAAGGCCTGTACACACCAAGCCGACGCCGACGAACTAGTGGCGACGAAATCAGACTGCGGAGTCGGCCGACGTCGGCAGCGTCTGGGTTCAAAGTTGCCCTGACACACCAAGCCGACGCTCGACACCCGACGGCCAAGTATCACATCCGTTCTGCGCCTGCGTAGAAGAAATCCCTTTCCGTACCAGCAGGTGGCAATAGTCTGTGTTTGTTACTCAAAGCTGGAAACCGGAAGAGCTAAAGGGATACAAAACATAAACAAAGGTGCCTGAAAAAGCAGCACAGAATCTCGCTCACCACAGACGGATTCATGATATTTCGGAAATGTCTGACACTTTGCAAATGGCACTGGCGTTGTCAGCCCTTGGTCTTCTGCTTGTGGAAGAGGAAAAGAAGAAGCGGCCGCGA
This sequence comes from Ptychobarbus kaznakovi, assembly GCA_027422405.1. Taxonomy (NCBI): domain Eukaryota; kingdom Metazoa; phylum Chordata; class Actinopteri; order Cypriniformes; family Cyprinidae; genus Ptychobarbus; species Ptychobarbus kaznakovi. The sequence continues at coordinate 17,938,187 of CM049799.1, read as the reverse complement.
AAAATACGGAGAAAGCGCACTAAATGGGTGAAACCACTTCCGGGGTTTTTTTTCTCGCGCACTGGTTCGCCAGCTGAACAGCCAATCAGAATGATCAGATGGCCCGACTGACCGACGAGCTCCGACGCCGATTCAACATGTCGAATCGGCCGAAAACAAGCCGACGAGGACCAACTTCAGCCGACGGTGCGGAACACACTGAGAAAACTTAGTCGGCCGACGAACAAAAACTGCCCGACGGCCAACCGTCGGCTTGGTGTGTACCGGCCTTAAGACGTTGCCTGTCAGATGTCAAATAGAGATTTATTAGAATGCATGTAAAACTGCTTCTGAGACATTTATCAGATGTTTCCCAGATCTTCAGCAGACGTCTTACAGATTTACTTGTGCTGTCTGGGTAGTTGAGATGCAGATACAATTCACTTTTATTAATGGTAATTTCTGCAGTTTACACTGATGTGCCAGTAGGTGGCAGCAAAGAGATGATTCATGAGTGAATTTGTTTAAAACACTTTGTCACACATTCACTCAAACGGATCTCTTAGAAACACTGATTGATTCAGGAATCAGGTCTTTATGAGCGAGTCACTGGCTATGTTTCCATAAAGTTGCACATTTTAGTTATGCACTAAATTGGAATATCACATTTGCGAATAAATGAGTCTAATGAGTCAGAGAACAAAATCATCACGTCTTGATAAACTGGCACCAAATATCACTAAGAGCAAGGTACTTTTCTGCAGTAGGAGAAGCTACATGGGTCTTTTTTCATATATAATAACTAGCTTGCGTCTCAGAGCATGCAGACGAAGCGCAATAAATGCGGTCATGTTTTATCTTGCTGTCAGAGGAAGATGCCTGCTGTTATGCCGTTACATCGCCAAAGACTTTTAACGACTTTTTAGATGCGCATTGAGGAATTTATTTGGTAAATGTGTTTCCATCTTAGTTTATGCGCAAGTTTTTTTATTGGATAAAAATGTGTATCCTACTCAGTTGAGCGCATACATCTTCATACACATGTTTAGAATTTATGTGCATCTTCACATTTCATTCAGTGTTATTGAATCAATCTTTCAAACTGTTTTCTTTAAATTGATAATTCATTCAGGACATAAATAAATGACCATCTCAATAAGTAGGTCATTGAATCACGCATTCAACTGATTCATTGGAGAACAGTTCTGATTTGGAAAGTTATTCATTCATCTTCTTGTCTATTGTACTGTTACATGCTAATGCTGAATATGACATGTAACTTTCTCATGTGTTGTCAAGTTGAACTCAGAAATGATTTACTGACTATAATGTTTTCTGATCGCACCTTCTGACACAACAAGCTAATTTTGCATTGGTTTAAGCGTAGCTATATTGGCAGCAGCCAGATTCTGAGGTGTAGAATCAGATATGAAGTTAATGGAATTACTTTAGTTTGATTGCCAGTAGTAGATGAAGCACTTAGTGTTTTGTAAAGGAATAAATGAACCCTAGAGAGAGAGAGAGGGCACTGGCCAGTAGATCAGATCCTAAAGCAGCCAGGAATGCACTCAAAACAAACTGTTGATGTGCGTGCATTGACTGTTTTATTATTTTACCCACGTTGCCTCGGCTCTGGAGGCGTTTTGATTAATTGCTGCTATCAGCTGCAAACTCAGTTCATCGTGTGCTTGAAGACTGACTATGGCAAGGCCAAAGGATTGAACTCAACTATTCACCGCACCTTTGATTTGCAGATAAGAAAACTCCAAGAGCATGCCGATTCTGGCTGGATACCTCCACACTAGTGCCAGCCTGACGTTTACAAAAGTGATGTGAGAAAGATTCGATTAGATTTTTCCATTGTGAAGGGTCACCACATTCAACAGAGCAAAGGCTCAAGGGAGTTTCGATGATAGATTTCAGTGCTATTTTGTATTGAATATAAACTATATAAAATATGCTGTATATAGAGAAGACATTAATCTCATCAAGGCTGTGTGATGATAAAAAACAGCAATATTGTAAAATACTATTGCAATTTAAAAGAAAGTTTTTTTGTTTGTTTGTTTGTTTTAATATAGGTTAAAATATAATGTATTCCTGTGATGAAAATCTGAATTTTCAGCATCATTACTTCAGTCTTCAGTGTCACATGATCTTCAGAAATCATTCTAATATGCTGATTAATTATTATCACTGTGGGAAACAGCTGTGCTGATTAATATGACATATTTGAAACATGTGATACTGTTTTCAGGGTCATTTGATGAATAGAAAGAAAAAAAAACAACAGCATTTATTTAAAATAAAAAATATATTTTGTAACAATATACACTACTGTTCAAAAGTTAGGAATCAGCATATATTAGTACTTTCAAACGATTAATTACAATTAATCGCATCCAAAATAAAAGTTTTTGTTTACATAATATATGTGTGTATATGGTGTATATGTATTATGTATATATACAGTAAATACAAACACATGCATGTATATATTTAAGAAAAATATGTTATGTTTATTTATTAAATATATTTATATATAACATACAGTATAAGAATATAAATAGCACTAGTATATATATATATGTATTTTTTTTTTTTTGAAGGAAATTCATACTTTTATTCAGAAAAGATGTGTTAAATTAATTTTCCAAAAATGATAGTAAAGACTCATATTGTTAAAAAAATATTATATTTTGAATAAATGCTGAAAAAAATGTATCAATTAATTAAGACTGGAGTAAAGATGATGAAAATTCAGCTTTGATCACAACAATAAATTACATTTTAAAGTATATTAAAACAGAAAATTGTCATTTTAAATTTCAATAATATTTCATAATATTTTTTTTCAGTATTTTTGATCAAATAATGCAGCCTCAATGAGCAGAAGAGACTTCTTAAAAAAACAAATCAAATCTGTCAATGGCGGGGAAGGAGTTAACACATAAATGTATGAAGCTTGACAGAAACTCAAATTAAAAAACAATCTTAAACATGAAACTGTGTTCTACTCTATGAAACCATGTAGACACCTTGTACATAGATGTACAGATAATTATGATCCAGAATTACAATATGTGCTCTCTCCTCCTCCTGAATCTCATTCTCTTCATCTATTCTTCTTCTTCTCTTCCACCCACAGCTCTCGCTCTCATATTCTTGCTCTGTTTGCATCCCACATTAATTACATCACCCACTTTTCTGCTTTACGGCATACTCCATTTCTTCTTCAGCACTAATGTTGAGCTCTCGTCTTTGACTGCTTTGCCTCTCCTTCGGTCTTTTCATCTGAAATAAATGACCCCTGTACCTTGCTGTAATTATGGTGTTTGAAAGCTTTCTCAGTTGGAGATGTTGGCATTAGACTCAGCTTCTGTCAGAGAGTTGAAGATGTCCTCCACCCACATCTGCACATCAACAACGCCCAATCGATACGACTCAGCATTGATATCGAGCAAAAGAATTAAGTTTCTGTAGGAAATCTCTATTATAAATGATGAACTGTTTCACAGAAACACTCATGCAGATGTGATTCACTGTCTCTCTTGTTTAACGTCTGTATTGGCTCTCTTTCGGGATACAGGTTGATAGGTGACATGACAGCCGTAACGTGACAAATGCAAATGAACTAGATGCAAAAGAAAAACATTCAGTCTCTGCAGGTGTTCTATAACTGAGCTTGTTAGCACTTTTCATAAAGTCTGACACGCTCCGCTGAGCTTCATATATGTTCATGGTTTTTCTTTTTTTTTGTCATTTCTGATGTGCGCACTGCTGCCATGTGACGTGTATCTCAGTAGAAACAATTGTGTCAGGTGTCAAAGTTTAACTTCTGTGTGTACAGTGTATACTAGTGTTCATAGTGAACTGGATTCGTCTTGCTACTTTGAAATAAACAAGGTCAAGTGCTGTAGACTTATGACAACATTCACAATGCAGTATGCTAGTACGCTTAAGTTTGTAAATCATAACAGAATTATCAATGTTACAGTACACTATAAAAAGTTTCACTCATAAATTGATAGTAAATTTCACAAATAATTAAAAAGTCAAGTAACGCATTGAATTAAACAGTAGACGGAGTGAAATAGTATTTTCATTTCAAATGTACTCCTGTAATATTTATTTAAATAACTTTGAAAAATACTTTTTAGCAGAGTTAGAATCATTAATTAAATCTAAAACTAAACTATAAAAAATAATTACTTTCAATAAAATAAACATAAAAAATATATTTTATTTTAGTCAGTTGCCAAAGCAACATTTCTCATTTTAATTTAGTTTTAATTTGAAGTACTAAAATAACTCATCAAACTAAAACATAAATTAATTTAATAAAAACTTATAAAGACTAAATAAAAAAATTATAAAAAAATGACAAAACATACAGCAAAATTACTAGAACTTTAACAATTAAAATTAAAACGATAAAAAGATCAAAACAAATGAATTCAAAATATCAACAAAAACGAAATAATAGCATGTGAAAAATAATAGAATATCACACACACACACACACACACATGATTGTGTATTTGTAGACAGATGTGTTTAAAAATTGTTATACTAAAACTGAACTGAAATAAAAATGAATAACAGACAGCAAAAACGGACTAATACTTTAACTGAAATTGAAATGAAAACAGAATACGAAACTAAACTCTAATTCAATGTAAACTATAATAATATACCAATGATTCTAAAATAAGACTGTAGCATATCAGTTGCTTCTAATGTAAGATGTTTTAAGTGTAGAATATGAGTTTTAATGGAGTGTAGCACCTGGTTTCATTACTCTCTGTTATCATCTTCTCTCCTTCCCGTTGTTCTCGACGCTTGAGTCTCTTTTTCATTCCTCCTCACAGACATGTTCTGCATGTGTGCGTTGCGTGGTGGACTTCAGCTGAGATCCATCATCATAACACAGGTAGGCAGCTTAATAATGCTGCTGTTGGCTTGCTGAGAACACGGAGCCATTTATTTAATCTAACACATCAGACGCTGTCATTAGAGCAAACCAGGCGCAGAAAAGAAGGAATAACACTAGATCAGTATGCCATGGATGATTTTCATGCTGTGCAAACATTATTTACAGTATGCTTTTAGAAAAAAACACAAGAACGGACTCCATTATCTCAGCTCACAGTATCTTATTTCACGTAGTGCGGCTAAATACAGATATTTATAATAATAATTTGAATATATTTTTTAAAAGCCTTAAGAATATTTTTAAGGAGCTAATTTTCTCCCATGTATTTAGTCTGAATATATTTAAATTATATATATTTAATATAAATTAAATTCAATATATATATATATATATATATAGTCATATTTTAATGTGTGTATTATAATGTGTACACACACACACAGTCATTCATAGTGAAGAGTATCACTAAATCATTAATTAGTTAACTGTTTTTTAATGTTTTTTTAATTTAATTTAATTTAATTATAATTAATTGATTATATATATATATATATATATATATATATCTTGCTTTATTTATATATATATATATATATATAAAGTTATATTTATATAAATTCATATAAAATATAATATAATTATGAATTAATGTAATTATAATTAGTTTGTTTGAATTAAAATATTTAAAATATATATTTATTGTATATTTTATCATATTGTATATGTTATGGTTTTAGTATATTATTGAATATATGTAGTTTAATACAATTGTATTTAATGTTAATGTTTTATAATTAAAAAACATAATATAATAGCCTTCTAAAATAGTTATGTACTTTAAAATGATATACTGATACAGTACAGAATGAACTCAGCACCTGACCTTAATACTGGTTCCGTTGGAAGTGTAACCCTCTGAACAAAAGCAGGTTTACGAGACGCGTGTGATGAGCTGTGATGTATGGGATGCTTTGGGTCTGTGGCAGATTGAACAGGCGCTTCCGCTCGCTCTGGCTCTCTGTAGAGGAGGCTGGATCAGTGGCCAGGCGGTCACTTAATCACTGCAGCTTCACCCAATCCTATTGACTTCACTGAGCTCAAGATTAAAGGTGCCATTCACTGAAGCTCACACATCGATCGTCTGCAGGAATATACATGCCAGCCTGTTAAGATGTGATTGTGATCCGACACTAGCGACCTGCGCAACTGTAAGAGATAGAGACGATAACTAGGTTCTTTGGTAATGCCTATCGATCAGAACTGAGTCTGGATTTATTTATGCATGGGGTTTTCCCACTTTTTTTGTGCATGAAGTCTCCATTTAATATTGCCTTAAGAGATTGCCTTACATGCATTAAGAATCTTTTGGACTGATAAACTGGTATTTTATAATTGTATCAATCCATGTTATAAAGTGCTTAGTTAAAAAAAGGTTCACTTTTGTCTTATGAGCAGTAATGAATCTGCAAAATTGAAAATCAAACAAATGCACTCCTTTATCTTACCATAAAAAAATAATTGTTACATTAAATCAAATATTTACTGAAATATAAAACGAAAATATACTTATTTTATTTCAGCTAATTGCAAGCCAACATTCCCATTTGCATCTAGTTACTAAAAAATTAAATAAAACGGATCAATTAGAGAATAAAACTATCAACAACAACAACACAAAATAATTTAATTAAATTCAATCATCATAATAATAACAAAATTATTAGAACTTTTAAATTAAATTAAAGTTAAATTAAAATATAATCAGCTAAACATAAAAAATGAAGTACAAATGGACTCCAATATCTTGGCTCATAGTATATTATTTCATGTAGGGCAGATACATATATACAGTATTAATATTCTGGATATGTTTTCAAAATGCCTTAAGCACCTTAACTTTTAGATTTAGAATTGTATTTGTAATTTGTAAACACAAGACTCCATTATCTCGGCTAAGAGTATCTTATTTCATGTAGTGTAGCTAAATATATATGTATATTAAACATCAGTATTTTATTATTGAATGCATTTATTGGTATTTGTATTAATGCATGCATTTAACCTGTTAGCCTGCAGCAGGACGCCAGCGCACTGAACGCTCTGTGTTTGCACATGTCATTGTTTACAAATAGATTAAATGAGACACGACAAAATTAATCTTGACAAACTATATATCATTCTGAAGGTCTAAGCCTCAAGCATTGACGATAGATCGCTGTTTTTCGATGGAAAGGAATGTATTTGCTAAATTTGTGTAAGCAGTACACATCAAAACATCCATAATAAAAAAGCAGTTCATACCAGCTTTGTGTAATATTGAGTCACAAACGCATCCACTGCTGTAAATCCCGGTTTAGTTCGAGAGGTAAGAGTCCATTGAACAACATCAGATCGTGTACTTTAGTCCAATGAAGCAATAACATTGTTCTATGGATGGATATTCCTTTGTTTACGTCTCCTTTCTTCAGGGAGAGTTATTGTTTGTATCCTTTATGGAATAGCTCACGCTCAAAAAACTGCATCTTGGTTTATAAAAAAACACATTGTTTTGTAGTATACAGTGTTACACACAGAATGAGACCATCCCGAAAAAAAGCGGCAATTTGTTTATTTGCATCTGGCGCGCTCTCGCGAGGGCTGTGATGCACACTATGACGTACCTGTCATCTGATTGGGCGGAACTTATCGATTGGCTTTTTGGACAAAATAAACTTCTTTTTTTAATATATATGTGTATGTGTGTTTTGTAGGGAATGTGGCTGTATCTGTATGATTAGCATCTGTGTGGCTGATAATCAGCTGTGATTACTCTGACTGAATGCCGATCGGCCATTATGGACTATATGGCCCATATCTGTATGATTTTCATCTGTATTACCCCGCACATCAGCATGTGATTGCTGACTATTAAAAGTAATGGGTTGTAATAAAAAGAAAGGAGAAGAAATCTGAGGATCCTACGGCAATATGCCCGCTTACATATATTACAGATGGCCCAGCCCATTCTGGTGGGCTTTGTCGCCATTGGTTCGTTTTTAATTCACTACACGAACCAATGGCCATGCAGATACACTGCGTTATTGAAAAGACTTCAGTCATCGGATAAAAAGGAGTTTTCCCACATTGTGTCAGCCAAGGTCAAGGTCAAGGTTTCTTTATTTGTCACATAATAAATTATACAGGGTATAATCAAAAGGGAAATGTAAAGTGAAATGCATCAAAACTGCAGCGACGCAGTTTGAGTGAAGTATCGATAGGGAACTGCATAGAGTGAACATATTTTATATTAACCTGTGCTGGCTAACATTAGCAGGCCAGCGCTGAGCAAATATTAGAGCTGTGTTGGACACAGTGCTGTCCTTGTGCTCTGTTTAGTCTATTAGCAGCAGTTTTTGTGCATCTCAGTGTGTTTACAGGACCAGGCCCTTGTAACCGTGACTAGTCCGTTCTGTAATCCACACAAGCAGACCACAGAGAATTCCAGAAGTCCCTGGAGATGACTTAGACCAGATGGTGAAGCACTCGTCCAGTCCATAATCAACACACACACACAAATCTTTACCCAGAAATGTTTATCTTGTAAAACATTCCCATTTATAAATATTTGAAATAGTCTGAACTCACATTTTTACAACTTGGTCTTGACAAATTGCAAATAATCAAGGGCGTGTTGGTTTTATCTATATGGCAAGATGTCAAATGTAAAGATTACAGCCCCTCATTAGTCGCGTTTCAGTGCTATCTTATAGTACTGTATGCTTAACCTTTAAAATGCATTTGATCTTTTTAACTGTATGCATATGTGTGCATTGCAACAGCAAAAGCGTCCCGTGTTCATCCATACTGAATGAGTCGAGCAGCGAAACGAGCTTGACAGTGCTGCATTAATTAAACATCACACAGCCAGCCTCCCGAAGCTCGTTTCATGGCACCTCGCTTGTAAACGAAGGCATTGTGGTCTAACTCTCCCACACAGCTTCGCTGCTAAGTGGTCTCGTCAACCCGCTGCCATCTACCCCGCCGTCTCGCGTCCCTGCATCCGAAAAACTGGAATTTACAGACATGCCACTAGAAAAAGAGTTTTGCTTTAGTTACTAAACACTGTAATAAGTCACGTTTGAGTAGCTTCCAATTAGCAGTATGTTTCAGCTGACAGTTGTAGCTTTCCAAGCATCATGATGCAAGTTGCAAAAAGCCACAATAGTAGGATGCAAAACGAAAAGTATATATATATATATGTATATGTTAATGAATTAAACATATGTGAATGAGATTTAAATGAGGCAGAAGGGGTGATTTTTCAATAATAAATGGGTTAAATTGAAAAGTTTAAACTTTTTACAAAATGTTGGACTTGTCATATAGAATATTTATTATATTTGTTTATGCTATCTTGTATCTCCTCGTGTCTTACTCAGAAGAAAGGATATTCTAAGACAAACTTCTCTTTTAACGGAGTTTACATTTACATTTATGCATTTAGCAGACGCTTTTATCCAAAGCGACTTACAGTGCATTCAGGCTATACATATTTTTGTCAGTATGTGTTCCCTGGGAATCAAACCCACAACCTTTTGCGCTGCTAGCGCAATGCTCTAACCACTGAGCCACAGGAACACGGAACACAGGTTACATGATTCGATCAATCATCTTTCATATGGGCAGGTCTACATTTACGGAAATCAAATGAAGCCTTCAGCCAACTCGGTCCGTTTCGAGCTGATTAACACTGTTGGAGATTGTGATGGTGTTTGCCTCACAAGATGTATTAGTTTTGGAGATTGTTTTGCATCATCATAATAGCAGAGGAACATGAAGCTGAAGAGCAGGTGCATCATATGGAGCAAACCATTTCCCCTCACAAAGTCCCTGTTTTCCTGGTTGATTACATCAGGATGATGTCAAACTTCTGCTGTGGTTCTCCTGTGGTATTTTCAACAATACTTGTTTGTACTTAAATACGTTTTTATTCTTAAAGAATGCCACTCTGAATGATTTCTTGAAGGACTGCGGTTGTTTAAAACCAAACACGTAATTTGTTGTTCATCTCTGTAATGGTGTGTCTAGATTTCTGAGTCTTTTCTTTGCGCTATAGAAAACCTCTGACCCTGTTACCGTACATCGTGTCTTTCTTCCATTCTTCTCTTTTCTTCACAGACCTTTTCCTCTGTATTCTTCCAAACACAGACCCGTGTTCCTTCTCTTTGATTCAGTAAGATAATGGAGCAGATTTCCTTGATCTGTGCTCTTCATATAGCAGGAACAGAAAGGATACTCTCTCTCTGTCTCATTTTTCTGTCTTTAGTCAGGCACAGGGTGAAGGAGGGTAAAAGAGAGCATTTCATCCTTCTGTACTCCTTATAGATCAGAAATGACACCCAGATCCCAAAGGACTTCCACTAGATGCTGTTGTCAAGTCTGCATTTTAGTGTCAGCGGTGGAGAAATTTACTTAAAAATTGTATTGAAAACAAATAGCAGTCTGTTTATTCAGTTTGGCCCTTTGCTTGTGGAAAATATTTTATGTATTATCTTGTTAAAAGAGCCATTGAATGAATTAATATTAAATGTACTATTTTTAAAAGCAAAAATACTGATTTAGATGCAGATGCAAGTTGATGTTGTTATTTTTTAACACCAAATATATGCAGTTACTGTAGCATCTAGAGGCAACTATGTGTTAAAATATGTCTTCACATTTTCTGAAATGAATGTGCACTTTAATTATTTTCATGTTTCAAACAAATCAATTAGGTTAAATCAACATCATTCAGCATGCAAATATATTTTTGTGTGATATATGTTTTTTCGACCATGCTAGGGAGTGTGTGGTTAGGGGCTAGAGTGTAATGTAGGGTGTTGCAACAATGCCAGGTTGGTAGTTGCCTGCATGTATGTCTCTAGATGTGTCTCAGATCATTCTTTTGAATTTGTACCACTCACTCTTTTATTCACTGTAACTCCACACTGCGCTCTCATGGTTTTAACACTAGTTCTGCTGGATACTAATGAAGCAGCGCTGCAGCTCTCAGCACTTCTTGTTCTGGCACTCATGGCCTAAAATGGTCAGACTTGAGGGCATGGGATGGATTTTGTATCATATGGAATTCATTTGCTATCTGCGCAGACTTCAAAGCGAGAGCTCTCGGGTCCAGCCCCGTACCTTTCTCACACCATAAATGGCCTCTCAAGGAATGTCATGAATCAAATTACGTGCTTCTGAAATTCCCTCTTTTAGGGCGGCGCTACATGAAGACAGGGCTCAATTTATAACAGGCAGGGCTCTGGCAGCTATCAGGAACATGGCCGCCTGGATTTTCAGTTTACAAGCTCTCGAAAAACTGGCTGCGGACCCTGAAAAGAAGTGTATATAAACACAACAACCTCAGGAGGTTTTCCAAGAGTGTGAGAGTAATATATGATTGTGTGTTTGAGAGAGGCTGTTCATACTGGGTGGGATGACATGTGATGGTAGAAATGTGTCAACCAATACATAGTTTATTAAAGATGTGGAACAACTTTTATATTTATTACAAATGTATTTATATTTACACTTGTAAATGACATAAATAAATATTACATTTATTGTATATTATATACACACACACACACACACACACACACACACAAGTGTGTGTGTGTGTGTGTGTGTGTGTGTGTGTGTGTGTGTGTGTGTGTGTGTGTGTGTGTGTGTGTGTGTGTGTGTGTGTGTGTGTGTGTGTGTGTGTGTGTGTGTGTGTGTGTGTGTGTGTGTGTGTGTGTGTGTGTGTGTGTGTGTGTGTGTGTGTGTGTGTGTGTGTGTGTGGGTGTGTGTTGTGTGTGTCATGTGTGCCATTGAGTGTTGTGTGTGTTTAAGTGTAAAGTAGTGTTCAGTGTCAGTGTGTGTGACATTCATGTCATTGCATTTAGTTTTTAATGTAAAATATATGTAATCAGTTTAGCAGAGACGAGCTAAATGTAAACAATTTCAGTATGTTTAAACAAATATATTAACATTATATGTTATACATTATATATATACATTATAAATATAATATAATATTTAAAAAAGTCATTGAATACAGAATTCAATACAATCCAAAATACAATAAAAAAAATATAATTACACCCTAAAATTAAAACACAATAAAAATACAAATAAAAGGTGCTTCATTTCATTTGAAAGGTACTTCACTTTCATTACATGCATATATATATATATATAGTCAAACTTACATTAATTTTAAGGGAAAAATAGTTGATCAAATTCAAATTGTATTGGCACAAATAATTTTCATTTTAATTTATAATTAGATGATATTTAGATTTCTATCTATCAAATAAAACCAAGTAAAACAGAAAACAATCAAACAAAATTAAACACCTTTTATGTATTTCCATTGTTTATAAGTAATAAATAAATAAGAAGCTAAAATATATACATACATTATTTCTAAACAATTTAAATACATTAATAAAAATAATAATATACATAGCTGGTAAAGATATATATATTCAATTCTATTAATTTGTTTATTTTCCATTACATTTCTGGACATTTTCTTTAACACTGAAACACAACACAGTGCAACATACAGGTCAAACACCTGTACAAAAATCAATATGGAATCTTCTTCATATTAACACAGAGTACACTGGACTGTATGTTTATGTATATTTCTGTATATGTGTATACAGACTGCATGTTGTTGTGTGCCTAAAGACGTTTTAAACTTTTCTGATAGTCATACATTTCTTCCATCTTTTCATGACTTGAATAAGTGTTCAAAAAGCAGCAGAGACAATATGAAACATTCATTGTAGCCATTTAGATTTTGAGCTGAAGGCTAAAGCGGATTGAAATAGATGATAGACCATCTTTAGTTGTTTGTTTCTCTCGAAGTAACCCAGCGGAGAGCGTTTACAGCCCACCGTCTGATGGGTTCATTGCGGACGAGGCAGCTTGAATTGCCCGTCATTAAAATTCACAACTTTGTAACTTACGAGGATGAAACAGAATCGCAGGCTTTTGATATTTCGCTGGTGCTGGAGACGGAGTGAGGATGAGAGACTGCTTGGTGAGCGAAGATAAATAAATCAGGTTCGAGTAAATAAAAAATGATGCACAAAATATAACTTTGCTGGAACTGCAAAGCGTTCGGTGTAGAAGTGTTCATTAAAACACAAAAGATTATCGTTGAGATCTGCGGCACGATTGCTGTTTATGTTTTGATGGAGCGGTTTCCTAAAGTCCAAATATTTTCCGCATGAATTTGGGAAAATAAATACAGGCGTTCGGGTTGATTTTACCCAACAGTTTCCCATCAGTCCAGAGAACATTAGACTGAACTTTAATAGCGATGTCGTTGGTGTTCAGCCTAATGAGGCGCGTAAGAAGCCTGCCCTGTTGTTTGATGAATTTAAGACAAGTCTCGGCGTGATCCGAGTGCCAAGACTGTTAAAAAAAGGTTAATGAGGTTAACAAGAAAAAGAACAGAGTAAATGGGAGAACCTTAATTCATTATGCAAATGTGATTTTAGGCAGAAACAGCCCACTGAGGCCGATATGCTAATGAGCTGATGAATATCTTTTTGGGGTGGAACCACGTTCACTTTTGATGTGAGACCCGAGGAGACTGTAACGAAGTGTTACAACTCTACTGGACTTGGTGCTGCTTTGTAAGAGGCTTGGATGAACCTTAAACATCATACATGTATCAAAAACAACAAATAAGAATAATTAAAATGATGAAAATTAAAAGTTATTCACCTGTGTTGTTCCAAACCAGGGTTATTATAGCTAAAACAGAAACCGAAATTAAAAGTATCATTAAAAAAAATGTGTTACTTGAAATAAAATAAATGTTAACTGAATAAATGTTTCAGACCAAACATTTTTCTATTTTATTTAATTATACATAATTGTATGTATTTATTATTATGTCAATGTTAATAAAAAGTATATAAAGAGCAATAACATGAAATAAAATAACAAAAAAGTGTAATATATATATATATATATATATATATGTAGTTTATCTTGATGTACTGAACTACAATTAAAACTGAAATAAAAATTTATAAAAACTATATAGACAATTCAAATAAAACTTAAAATGTCTAAAACCCACTACAAAATTACTAAACCTTTAAAATTAAAATGGAACATATAATATTCTCAATGCTACTAAAATAACACTTTTTCAAACATTTTCTTCACACACACAAACAATAAAGTATATATTTATAATATATATATATATTTTTTTTTTTGGACCTTCAGAAGAAAGAAATGCAATCCAGAACTAATATGAGTTTGAGAAATGATGCCAGAGTTTCATTTTCAGACTTGCTGCTCTTGTAGTGCACGCTGGGTTTGTAATAGTTAGCATGTAGCTGTGCTTGTTGTCGGCTTTTACTTCATGTTTCACCATCTGCAAGTCTTAGAAGACCAAAGTAGTGTGTTGCTCGTCTGAAGTTCAGAGAGCAGTCCGGCATGAAACACTCGCAGACATGATGAACTTTTGTTGTGAGTTGCACTTTGATAACAGATGTTTCATGCTTCTCGGGCTCTGTGCTGAAAGATACATACTTTTACTTGTTGCATGGTTATCATTTCCAAGATGCAGAAAATGCGAATGCAACATTATTCTTTTAGGAAAATCACAATAATATAACAAACAGATTCTGGGTAAAAAACTGGTTTCACAATGTACCAAAAATAAATGTTTTACTACACTTTAAATACAGATTTGTTATGTTTTTCTGTTTCTTGATTTAGATTAATTGCACATGCTTTTTGATTGCCAAAATGTAATTTTGTAAAAAAACAAAAAACAACAACAGAATTGTGGGGTGATGGTTGAAAGAGATTTTATAGGGCCATAAAATAGAAAGGAAAGCTGACGGTGTGCAAAATAAGGGCTCCTTTCAGAGCAAGCCACAGGTGTAAAAACACTCAACCTTTGGATCCTGTCGGCGTGCAAGAAAAACATGCAATAGCAGTTCATTAGATACATGCACAGGTGTTTTATTCCAACAAATGAATGCGATGTTCCTTTGTGTTGACTTCATCTGAACGAGAGCGCTGGGAGCTGAACCCAGATGCTTGATTTTTGATTAGGAGGGGTTGCCAGCGCCGGTATCAGGGGAAGTCAATCTGGTTTGACCTGGATTACTTCTGCCATGAAGCACATCTCATGAAAGATGCAGCGTCTCTGCTTTCCTCTGCCACTCAACCGTCCCGCTCTTCCCCACGTTTGGAGGGCCAGAACCTTCGAAGGTCCTTGTTTGTACCGTGGCCTTCGAACGCGGAGCCTTTCAGGGCTGCTTTTTCCTGCTGTCGCTTTTAGACCCCATAGACACTTCAAGTCATGTCAGAATGATTGCGTTTAAGAGAGGAGTGCACTTGAATGTCGCGGTTTCCGTTGGGGAAACCTTTTCTTCAGAGCTGGTCATTTGGCAACTAGATGTAGGCAGGACTACTGTCCTAAAATAGTAAAAAAAATTATTGTGTAGAAAATCCTGTTTGTTGAATGTGTGACTTAACTGTGTGTGTTTGTGTTCTCAGCATTTGACTGTAGAGCATGCGCTGACTGTCATGCATTTTAATGCATCATATACAACTTCCAGAATGTTCAATTTTAGCAGCATAGAAATTAGTTTCATGTCAAAATGTAACATTTTAAATGTATTGTTTATTGATTGTGTTTTTGACCAATTATACGCTTTTCCAGAAAGAAAGGACTCATAAAATGGTTATGCCATGGTATCCATGGATCCTTAAAAAGTATTAAAATGTCCTTAAAAAAAAAAAAAATGTGTATCTCAATAAATTAGAATGTCGTGGAAAAGTTCATTTATTTCAGTATTTCTACTCAAATTGTCAAACTCATGTATTAAATAAATTCAATGCACACAGACTGAAGTAGTTTAAGTCTTTGGTTATTTTAATTGTGATGATTTTGGCTCACATTTAACAAAAACCCACCAATACACTATCTCAACAAATTAGAATATGGTGACATGCTAATCAGCTAATCAACTCAAAACACCTGCAAATGTTTCCTGAGCCTTCAAAATGGTCTCTCAGTTTGGTTCACTAGGCTACACGATCATGGGGAAGACTGCTGATCTGACAGTTGTCCAGAAGACAATCATTGACACCCTTCACAAGGAGGGTAAGCCACAAACATTCATTGTCAAAGAAGCTGTTCACAGAGTGCTGTATCCAAGCATGTTAACAGAAAGTTGAGTGGAAGGAAAAAGTGTGGAAGAAAAAGATGCACAACCAACCGAGAGAACCGCAGCCTTATGAGGATTGTCAAGCAAAATCGATTCAAGAATTTGGATGAACTTCACAAGGAATGGACTGAGGCTGGGGTCAAGGCATCAAGAGCCACACACAGACGTGTCAAGAATTTGGCTACAGTTTGTCGTCAGAGGCGTCTACCTGGGCTAATGAGAAGAAGAACTAGACTGTTGCCCAGTGGTCCAAAGTCCTCTTTTCAGATGAGAGCAAGTTTTGTATTTCATTTGAAACCAAGGTCCTAGAGTCTGGAGGAAGGGTGGAGAAGCTCAAGTTGCTTGAAGTCCAGTGTTAAGTTTCCACAGTCTGTGATGATTTGGGGAGCAATTCATCCGCTGTGTTGGTCCATTGGTTTTTTGAAAACAACATCACTGGCCACTGTCAAAAAGATGCTGATTTCATTTTCCAGCAGGATTTGGCACCTGCCCACACTGCCAAAAGCACCAAAAGTTGGTTAAATGAGCCATACCACCTCAGCAGTGCCACAAACTGATCACCTCCATGCCACGCCCTCCATGCAATTGAGGCAGTAATTAAAGCAAAAGGAGCCCCTACCAAGTATTGAGTACATATACAGTAAATGAACATACTTTCCAGAAGGCCAACAATTCACTAAAAAATTTTTTATTGATCTTATGAAGTATTCTAATTTGTTGAGATAGTGAATTGGTGGGTTTTTGTTACATGTGAGCCAAAATCATCACAATTAAAGAACCAAAGACTTAAACTACTTCAGTCTGGTGTGCATTGAATTTATTTAATACACGAGTTTCACAATTAGAGTTGAATTACTGAAATAAATGAACTTTTCCACGACATTCTAATTTATTGAGATGCACCTGTACAAGTTTGTACACATTATATTGGCCCTAATCTTTAATTTGGCTGTTTTTAAACACTAAATATTAAAAAGTTATTAACCTTTATGTATATATATATATATATATGTTTTGTACATGTTTTTGTAAATATTTTAAAATATTATTTTTGATGGTTCTATTTATTTTGTAAAAAAAAATTTTTTTATATTTGTTTTTATGTTTTGACCATTTCAAATATGAAATAATTACAAAAAACATTTTTTTTGAAAATTAATTTACTTTTATTTTATAAAAATGTTTTGTTACATTGATCTTACGTTTTGTTTAAATTATTTTTTTCTTCAGCCCTAATCCCATTCAAAGTAAAATCAGGTTGTTGTTGTTTTTAACCACTATATATATATTATTTTTTTTCATATTTGTTTGGAAATTGAGAAATTTCAAATTTGAAATAATTTTACATTTTGTTTATTTTATTTTAATTTTTCGGTTTTGATCTGATCTCTTTATTGATTTACTAAAGTCTTCAAAAGTATTAAAATCATTACTTTAAACAAGCAGGTGACAGACTTGGCCAAGACTGCATTACCCATCATGCACTGCGGCTGCATGACACGTCAATTTGCTTTTCTTTTCTGTCTTTGCTGAGAAGTGAAAAAGTTAAATCAACTATAGTGTCGCTAAAACTACTTAAACGTATCATGTTGTAAGTAATAATTTGGCAGGCCGTGTTGTGTTTGTTGGCGTTAGCTGAAATTGTGCACTCAAGTCGACTCATAAACTCACTCTCGCTCTGTTGTCCGGCGTGAGCCGATGTCTATAGTTTCCAAGATTTTCCAATTTCCAAGCAGCAGGGTCCACTAATGTTGTTCTAGGTAAAAGGAGGATTTGAACACGGCCCTTCAGCGCTTCCCTCCGTGTTAAACTGCACGGACACGAGCGGAGCACCGCATGAATGATGTGTGCCTTCAATCATCTATCAAACGCTGGAAGTTCACTCATTTTTCTCACATTCATCAGCAAGGTCAGGAGTAGTCGTGTGATTGACAGCGATGTAATGGCCATACGGAGAAGTATGGCCTCTGCCTCGCCTGAATAAAAGTGTGTTGCAGTCAGGTATTTATTCAGTCTGCATAGTTTTTTTGGAAAAGCTCTTGCCTTCTTCACTTCCCGAACAGCAGAAAGCCACATTGCTAATGACGCTGCGGCCCTGGTGTGGCTCGCGTGACAGATTGTGTCGCAGAAAGTTCAGAGATCGTATTTGGAATATCAATATTTTGTGATTCGCCTTTGTTTTGCTGCTTAAACTAGAAATGACTGTACCTGGCAACATGCTAGTGACTGACCGCATACTCACAGCAAATATAGGTGCTTCCATACAGTGTGAACGTCTAGTGTTGCATGCCAGTTGCATCATTCATCCATCCGTCTTCATAAGCAGTTTAAGTGTGGAAACAGAGGCATTAATATGAAGAAAATATGGATTCATATAGGAAATGTTTTAGCAGGTGTGTATGTTAGTAGGGATTTATTGCACATGAACGAGCCGGTTAATGAAAAAATATTGCCTAAACTGTGTACTCGACATGGAATAATTATGAAATGCAAGGAAATTATTTATAATTATTTAACTTTTTGCTAATGTTGCTTATGTGACATTTTTTAGAGTAAAATAGGATGTTTAATGATTTGTAAATTTCTAGATAATATAAAGGAGGATGAGAGGGTTTACTGATGTCATTACTGGAGGCGGAGCAAGGTTATTTAATAGATTGTTCACACATTGTCAGTTTAGTATTTATACACAATAGTAGTAGTTATTAATATTTTGAGTTTACATTTTTAAATTTCTATGTTTTAGTAATTTTATTAACATGTTTTTTTCAATTTTATAGATTTTTTAATGTGTTTTTTTCTACATTTATATAAAATATATTTTTTAATATTCTTGCATTTTTATTTTTGTTTTAGTAATTTGACTACTTAGACTTATGCAATTTTATTTCAGTTTTGTTTGTTTACGTATTTATTTTACATTTGTAAATTTTCATATGATATTTATATCATTATTATATTTTATTTTATATCAGCTTAATTTCAATTAATGACATTTTTTAAAAGTGGAAACACATTATTTCAGTATTCTTCATATACTATAATAGTATTTATTAATACTTGAACTAGCTTTATTTTTGTCTTTTAGTTTTTAATGTTAAGTTTTAGTGATTTTGTCATGTAGTTTTATCATTTATATTTTGTTTGTAGTTTCATCATTTCTGTTTGTTAATTTGTCATATATATATTTGTAATATTACTCTATTTTTATTTTAGTTTTAGTAATTTTAGTACTTTATTTCAGTTAGTTCAAATTTAAAAATGTTTCATCAAATATTTCTTTATTTATTGTAATAAATATTAGTTTTAATTCAGTTATCAATATCAGCACGATCACACATAGAGCATTTTATGTAAATGTAATGCTATTTTTCCCATCATGTGTCAAACTCTTTAGACAGCTGCTGAAACAAAAGCACTTCTCTACTTCCGAGCGAATGAAAAAATATCCAAATATTTCTTGCAACAGTTTTGAGATTATTTAACTGTGTCGATGTATTTCTGTGACAGCTGTTTAAAGATCATTTCCTCCAAACACCATCACATCTGTTTTAATGGTGTCGTGATGCTGATGTGTGAAGGGTGGCGATGCGGTAAAAAGACAGAAACAGCAGAAGTGTTACAGTTACCAGAACATAATCTGTTGTTTTTACTGTGGTTTAACAGGTTTCTTGCTGTTAAAGTGGCTTATAAGACCATGAAGGTGTAATACAGGTGATAATAGGATGATGAGCTTAAAGAACGGCCACAAGTGATCAACTGATAGACCGAGAAACTGTCCGCTTTGACCTCGTTTTGACAGTCTTTTAGTTTGGATACACATAATATGTATTTCTGTAGGAAATGTTTTAGCAGACGTGTTTGATTATAGGTTAATGAGAAAGTGTTGCCTAGACTGATTCTGGGCTCTGGACATGGAATAGGACAATAGGAAGTCATTTGTGTTTGTCATGTTTTAGAGTGATTTTCAGTGATTTGATGTGATTTAGTGTTTTAGGAAATGGCTAGATCATAAAAAGTAGAAGAGGAGGAGTTAGTGATGTCATTTTTGGAGGCGGGACAATTTCATACATTGTGTTTTTTCATTGTTATTTTAGTGTTCTTTTTTATAATATAATAGTATTTTTATATATTTTAAAATAACTTATTTTTATAATATAAATGTTTAGTAATTGTAAGTTTTAGTAAGTAATGTGCTTGTCAGTTTTTGTTTATGCTTATCATATTTTAAATAATTATATATTTTAAAAGTTTATTATTATAATTATTATTTAAGATTACTGTATTTTTGGTTTAATAATTGTATTTAAACTGATCTTATTTCAGTTTTTTCTATAATACTCCAAACGTGTTAAAATGATATTTTGTGTAATGTTTTTTTTTTTATTTTATTGTTTTATTTAGTTTGTATTATTTTATATTATTTATATTAGTTTCTATTTTTTATACTATGGTATTTTTATGTTATTTTTAGTTTCAGTAATATCCCCCCCTATTGTTAATATTTTTTATAAATACATATTATTGATATTACTGTTACTATATTTATTTTAGTTGTACTAATTTTAGTGCATTTGGTATTTTTCAAATTTTAAGCTTTATTTAAAAGTAATCCCATTTGAATCTTGTTAATTGAAATACATGTTTAAGACTGTGTCGTTGTTTTTATGTGGAGTTTAAGGGACACATTAGCGGTCTGTTGAACCTCCGCTCACACCGCTGAGCTGTGTGCACCTCTGGAGCAGAAGGATCGGTGTGCCGTGTGAATGAATAGAGCGGGGACTCCAGGGGCCGTGGAGTGAATAGAGCGGGGACTCCATGGGCCGTGGAGTGAATAGAGCGGGGACTCCAGGGGCCGTGTGAATGAATAGAGCGGGGACTCCAGGGGCTGTGGAATGAATAGAGCGGGGACTCCAGGGGCCGTGGAATGAATAGAGCGGGGACTCCAGGGCCGTGGAATGAATAGAGCGGGGACTCCAGGGGCCGTGGAGTGAATAGAGCGGGGACTCCAGGGGCTGTGGAATGAATAGAGCGGGGACTCCAGGGGCCGTGGAATGAATAGAGCGGGGACTCCAGGGGCCGTGGAGTGAATAGAGCGGGGACTCCAGGGGCCGTGTGAATGAATAGAGCGGGGACTCCAGGGGCCGTGTGAATGAATAGAGCGGGGACTCCAGGGGCCGTGGAGTGAATAGAGCGGGGACTCCAGGGGCCGTGGAGTGGGCGAGCGGGGACTCCAGGGGCCGTGTGAATGAATAGAGCGGGGACTCCAGGGGCCGTGGAGTGAATAGAGCGGGGACTCCAGGGGCCGTGGAATGAATAGAGCGGGGACTCCAGGGGCCGTGGAGTGAATAGAGCGGGGACTCCAGGGGCCGTGGAGTGAATAGAGCGGGGACTCCAGGGGCCGTGGAGTGAATAGAGCGGGGACTCCAGGGGCCGTGGAGTGAATAGAGCGGGGACTCCAGGGGCCGTGGAGTGAATAGAGCGGGGACTCCAGGGGCCGTGGAGTGAATAGAGCGGGGACTCCAGGGGCCGTGGAGTGAATAGAGCGGGGACTCCAGGGGCCGTGGAGTGAATAGAGCGGGGACTCCAGGGGCCGTGGAGTGAATAGAGCGGGGACTCCAGGGGCCGTGGAGTGAATAGAGCGGGGACTCCAGGGGCCGTGGAGTGGGCGAGCGGGAGGCTCTCAGGGGGCTTCATCTCCACTCCCTCCTCACCGCTCCGCTGCTCTCCTCTCATTCTCTCTCTCCTCTTGTTTTCTGTCTTCATTAACAAGCCTCAGTCTGCTGAATGTAGGTTGGCTTGTTGTTTTCTAGCCGCTGATAAGGTTGATGGTGAATATTTTAGCTTGTTACATTCTTTAATAACTGAGCTCTGCTCTTTGCGGTACACTGCAGTACGGAAGAAACGTAGAAAATGTGGCACTTTCTGCCATGAGACTAAAGCCTTACAATAATTGATCAGTTTCTACAGAAAACCCTGTTACTATGGTTACTTAATTGAACTTCAAAAAAGATTTGTGAAAAATGCAATATAATTTATTTATTTCCTCTTGTAGACTTGTGTAAATATATTATCCAGTATTTCTGATTTTATTAATGCATTTAATAATATTTTATAATACAATAAAAAATATTAAAAACTGATGTCCCAATTTAAAAATACATTTATTTATTTGGAACCTATATACAGTAGTATATATATAATTATGTGTATAATTTTATCTACAATGAATGAAATCTCACATTTTAATGTCTCATTTACTCTATCAATATGCTTATTATTGATTTATTTTAAGCCTTTTAATAAACTTGTTTAAAAATTTATCTACAATGAAACCACTGTAAACTCTGATTTGACAACTCTAAATAAGTAAATACTTGAACTCCCTTTTGCACCGATGTTATATAGTGTACGTCACGCGGACTGAACTCATCAACCGTCAGCGTTTGCACTGAATAGTGTTCGGTTGTGTCTGAATGAAGTGCTGGGATTGTTTTTTCTCACTGATTCCAGAGACCTCAAGAGAACAGCACTGCTGATTCCCAAAGCTAATGTTCCTAAGACATACTCTCAGATGCTCTCAATCACTCTTGCGTGTCTAAATGTTCACCGTTGTGGAGTTTCTTTCGGGTCTGTTCTGCGTTTCGCACTGAGAGATTGCATTTCTGGCACGTTGTTTAATGGAGAACATATTAATAAATATATAAATTTTTTTGAGATTATAGTTGCAATGCGGGAAATGTTTACATTTGTGAAGGGTTAAGCATGTGTGAATAAAAAAAACATGTGAGATGACAAAGTTGAGTGTGTTAATGCATCTGCATATTTGAAATGAATGGTTTGATCCATGCTTCTTTGTGTTTTAGTGTGGACACTGAACTGGCACACTCACTTCCTCCGTCCCACCCACGACTGCCTCTTTATTCTGCTCTCTTTCTTCACGGTTGTTGTGTTATTGATCATTGTTCTCTGAGGTCCGAGAGATTTAACTTGCATTGATTTTACATCAGCCTCCAACTTTGTCTTTGCTGCATTATCCGAGAGAATCAGCTCGGGCAAAAATATCATCATAAACAGAGACGACAGCTAAACGCTTCTGTTTGCTAACATAGTCATAGTTTCTGTTTCTGGTCATTTAACACTTTATAAGATGATTTTAAAGGGAATATGACAAGAATTAGTATTAGATTAATATAGATTTTATTGAATTAATTAATTTAGTATTTATTAATAATCATAAAAATTCCTAATTTAATTAATTGTTAAATATGAAATGTATTAAACAATAATTTATATAAAATATACATAAAATAATTTATATAAATAATTAATACAATTATTTATAATAATCTTTATTATAATAAATTCATATTAATAAATAAATAAATTATTATTATGACAATCTTTGCTAAAAATCTTGTTTTGCACATTAAATACTATGGCTTTATTGCACAATTGTCACTTTGCAGCATTCAATAAAAAAATGTTAAATATTATTTGTAATTTGTTTCAAACCAAATAGTCTATCCAAAGCAGTTTACAAAAAGCTCTGCAGTCCAATGTGTCTTCAAAACATGCATTTCCTAACTTTAGAATGGACAAATGTAAATATGACTAGAGCTGCAGATAAGGATTATTTTTATTGTCGACTAATCTATTGCGTTCATTCACGTGATGGGTCGAGATGAGAGGTGATCCCGCCTGGGTAGTGTGCTTTACATAGTTTCTATATAATTTATAATCATATATGAGATCTACCGAGACACTGACAATTTTACTCTGAGTACCGGCAACATGTCAGAAGTGCTGGTACACACAAAAAAGTGCAGGTACTCTAAAGGCTAAACTATAGAAGTGCCGGTACTGCGTACCAGTACGTACCGGCCCACTTCAAGCACTGATCCTGACAATGTAAAGGCATCAGTTCAGCTATATACATGCGGTTCTGATGGTCGTATAATAATAGAACGCTCTATGAACGCTCTATAAAGTGTTGCCAAACTAGCGTTTACCTTCTGCTCTAGAGTCTTGTTTGTGTTAAACATGGCAGAAAATGTAGGGATAACTACAGGCTCTGTGTGACGCGTCGACGCACTAAATGCTAATCAACGTATTTTTATAATCGACGTAATCAATGACGTCGACGAATCGCTGCAGCCCTAAATGTGACTTTAATTGATTAATGGTTGATTAAAAGCGATCGCATGGGCCATTCCTTCAGACTCCGGAGCTATATTATAATTGGAAAGATATTGATTGAGGCCTTTAACCAGACACTGAGATGGATTTGTCATTATTGGCTTCCCTGGCCTCATCTGAGCGCGTTTGTCTTTACTCTGGCCCTGATATGCATTCTGTCCGTGTGCAGAAAGTAATCAGCAGGAGCTCTCAGATCACGCCTGCCATTCACCAGTCTTCCTGCGCCGCTGTGCTGAGATGGAGGAAAGCAGGGATGCATGAGAGGAGACGGGTCATCACTCTTGTCTTACTCCCCCTAATGGGGTCTGACACGGGTCCGGAGGGACCGAGGAATCAGGCCAGCGCTCGTAATGACCAACACAGTCACGCATGCTGCATCAGAGCACCACCTGCAGAGATTGGCTTGAATTTGTGTGATCTTAATTGTTATAACATGTTGTTAAGTGGCTCTGGTTCGGCTTTGGACATCAAGCGACGTCTCAGCGCCGAACCGTAATTGTATGTGTTTAAATTTGTGCAGTTTTTGAGGATGAGAGCACATCACGCAACCCGTCCATCTAGGCATCTGTCTGATCTATAAGTGAGTGACAGATTCATTTGCTCAGATATCGTCACGTTTGATTGGACACAGCCCTTGACATCAACATGAGATGTGAGATGAATGTTCTCCTCCCTTTGTAAAATATTAGGCAACATGAATTCTTGCATTTTATTTTTTAAATATTATTGTATAATTTTTACTATTCCAGTATTATCTACAAATATTGTATCTGTTATATTTTTGTTTTATTATTTATACTGTATGTTCATGTGTGTGGGGGCATACATTTATAATTAATTAATTTATAGATTTGTATATATATTTCATTTGTTTATATCCATGTATAGGTCATTTATCTTTGATCAGATTATATATAAATACACTGTTTTATTAAAATGATCTTTATCTTATAAAAAATCTTATCGTTTCAATGATAGTTGAGTTGTGGAATGAATCATTTGCAAACATGGATGGCAAAGAACACATATTAAAAGTCGACACAAAGTCGTGTTTGTCAGATCCCATAGTCGGTTTACAAAAAGACATCCTGTAATCTGCTTTTGTTCTTCTGTTGTGAAGATGTATCAGAATCAGCGGTGGTGTAGATCAGACGCTCTGTCCGCTCTGTTCATCTCTGTTTGCTCTGCGTGTTCTCAAAGCTGCGTTGGTCTTTGAAGAGCCCCAGGATTTGTGCCTTGACTGCCACTGGCATGTTTTCCCTCACAAGTGTAACATCGGATGCGAATGCTTCTCATTGAGCCGCTTCTGAAGATGCACGAGGATCGATGTCTTGAGTCGGACCAGCGGGCTGCCAAATAGCCCACGTGTGTCTCCGATCAGCCCTTTAAAATGTCCGTCTGGGGACACCAGAGCAGAGAATCGATATCTGCTTAATTTTAGTCCACACAGATTTATTTGACAAAACCTCAAACATGATTTGTGGTGCCTTGAGGGAGGCCTGTCAATGGTTTTTGCTGACCTTCGTAACTCCTTTTGCTTTTTGAATATGTATATTCCCTTCTGCGTTATTAATGGATTATGTTTCAGCAAGCAAATTCAAATATACATATTCCCAAGCAGTCCAATGCCAAGAAATGTGAGCAGTTATTCTTCAGTGTTAAAAAGTATGTGTGACGTGCAAAGAAAATGGTTGGAAATATTTCAGAGCACTTTTGTTGAGAGCAGGATCCTACTGAGGGACGCTTGTAGTTTTTGGCTGGTGAAGCTCCTCTGGCAGGAACGCTGGGAAACTATGCATGTGCGCTTTGTTATATACGCTAGTGGGGTGAAAGGTGGTGACGATTATAGGGGCCTACGGCTGACGGGGGTCCCTCGGCGATCTCAACCGACTGGCTGAGGCCAGCCTAAGAAGAAGCTCAGGACAGTTGACGGGCCACTGCTGCGTGTCGTCACGACAGCTTATCATTTGCACGTGTTTTTAAGTCCTGCCAATTTAAACATTCAAAAGAGTTTAAAGCATTCAAACAAAAGACGAGGAAAAGCTCAAATGAGTACTCTCGTGCTGTGTTAGGTTGTGCACGCAGAGAGCATCTCACAGACAGCAAGACCGAACCGAGCTCTCCTTCGCGTCCTCCTGAACCTGAACGAGCAAATGAAGAGCTCTTTTCCAAAATGCAATAAACGCCAAATTTAAAAAAAATGAGTTTGTCATGCCATTTTGCTGTGTACTGAACCTATTCACTGCTCCATCAATGTTTCATGCCAAATCGCTATATTTCCTTGTTTAAAATGTACTGCAAAGCAGCCCAAACCGCTTAAGCGCCGAACCTGTTTTTAGCAAATGCGATATGTCCTCTCGACGCGTGGTGTTCTGTGAATCAGAATTCGTTCGATGCAATCCAACATGGCGACGCTTTGAAGCGTTTGTTTGTGCTCAGTCTTCAAAATGAGTGCTTTAAACTCTAATAACACTTTTGATGGCCTGGATGAGCCAGTGAGACCTACACCTGGGGGTAGAAAGCGCTGTCTGGACAAAGAAAATCACAAAAAACAACAAAAAAAGAAGGTTCGTCACTCAGGTGGCGCGTTAATACCCACTGTGTGATGTCAACACAAGGCTGGTGCGACCGGTTTATAGTATGAGTCCCTGATGTCATATGTTGCATGTTCTCTTGTTTTTTTTTTTTTTTTTTTTAAAGACATAAACCAAATTTTTTTTGAAAAAAAGGATGGATTTGTAGTGTTTTGAAAAACAAAACAAAAAACTTTTAATTTATAATAAACAATATTGTTGTTTCATTTAACAATCATTGTTTAACATGTTCAGACTGAGCCAACAGACCATTTTAACAGGATCAATTGAATATTAACAAAATGTATGGGTCTAGATAAAAAAATGTCATTTTCATGAAAACTATTAAAATGGATTTATAGCGTTTTGGAAAAGAGCTCTTCAAATACAAATTGTGATTTCAACATGCAAATAGAAAAATATATGAAAGAGCCCAATTCAGCACCTGCGCGCGGTGTTCTGTGAGCACAGGGCGCGCGCAGAGAGACGCGTCTCAAATCGCTTGAACACCAAACTTGCCTCTTCTTGCTCTTGTACATATACAAAATTATATCAAAATACCCATCTTGTGCAGAGTATCTTTGAGAAAACTGTCAGTTATGTCATAAGTGAAATTAAATAGTGGAGAAAGAAATCGGATGTGCATCATTATATAGGATACATTGTCTCTTAAAGTGACCGCGCCTAATTTACAAGAGCTGTCGGTGTCCTTAATATTAATCCAAGAAAATAAAAGAAACAATCACTGCTCTTGACTGGATTACCTTGTAGTTTTAGCAATTATTAATCCACAGTTAAACCAAAAATTACTCAGACACTAGATCTAATTTTTGATATATATATATATATATTACTAGTGAGTGCAGGACACTATAGTTATTTTATTTTATGTAAGTAGGTATAGAAAAATAAAGTAAACTGTGACATATTTTACCCAAACATTCTTCATACAGTGGACTACCAGTAAAATTGATAAACGAATTGGGACCAAATTTATTCAGACACTTTGACCTGACCAAGATTTGTTTAAGTGTATTTTCTGTAGTTGCTAATGCAATCTTTTTACACCACAGACTGAACAAAATGAAGCATTGCTTGGTAATTGGTCCAGAAAGTATTGATAGTTGTGTAAATATTGTCATACTAACAGTTGTCTGAATTTTTGGTTGATTGTAATCCATTACATACCTTTATATCAAAGTTATCTGACATGATCAAGATGAACTGGTTCTGACACAGTTCAACTCTGAGTTTGTCATATTTTATTTCCATTTTCTAAACTATAGCAAATAAACAGTGATAATGTGAGAAATGTTGAAGGTGTCTTAATACATTTTGGTTTGACTGTATATTTATTTTTTATGGTGAAGACTATGCAATGCTATTTTACATTTGATTATTCGGTTTCTGTACCTGGACACATACTAACTTGAACAAACTTAAACATTGTGTGAATAGCACAAACATATTAAACAATTTCAAAGAGTACAACCTGCACCGGGACCCCAGCAAACCCTGTATATACGTGACGGCATCCGTTATGTACATCCTTTTGAATGAGATTTCAAAACCCCAATGGACACGCTGAATGTATGTTGAAAATAGGCCCAAAAAATGATCACAATAATGTTTTTTAATATCAGTCGATATCGATAATTATCACAAATAATGTCAAATCTTTATTTCTTTCAAATGTAAAGCAAGATTTTTGCTCCAAAGAGAAAGTTATAGAAACCAGAACATTAAATGTCCTTAACAAAATAAATATCTAAATAGAAAAATGTATTTCTTAATGTATTTTTTGCATGTTCTAATGAGTGATATTGTTTCAAATCAAGAAACAGGTTTGGGCTGCCTCATAATATTAATAATGATAATAATAATATAACCTTTTTTGTCTCTTAGAAATGCACATTTGATTGAGCTTGAGTTAGGATGCTGAGGAAAATTTTTGTTCATTATCAAAATCAGTATCATCTATAAAAAATTGTAGCAACCTCAGTTTTATATGATAAAATGTATTCTGACCAAGGTTTTTTTATATATTTTTTGTATTAAGCATTGGTTCCCCATAGCGTAAATGTTAAATCATGATACACAGTTAAAACCACACATATAGCACCTCAGTAACATGGTAAAAAAATAACTATATGGTTTTTAGGTAGCCTATTTGTATGAAAAACATCAGTCTAAAACCATTCAGTATAAATGCACACATGCTATAGAGCTGCCTTAACCACACATACTTACTACAATTATATACCATTACTCCTGTAATACAATTCAATGTGAATATCCCACATTTCTGCCTCAATACCATAGTGCAGTGAGTGTTACTATAGTAAATCCATGGTAATCTTCTTTATTAACAGTTCTTCATGTGGATTTGATCACTTCCCAGGAACTCTTGATAGTGATGTCGAGTTGTTTTTGATCTGGCTATCCTCATTCCACATCACAATGAAAACACATGCTTCGAATAAACCCATCTGATCAGTTCACATCTGGTGGAATGACTTACATTCTTCTCTCTTTTCTCTTGCAGTGACACCGGGAAATACCAACAATCACCGATACCGTCACCCACAAAGCAAAGGCTTTGATCAGATGAATTCTGGCTCGAGAGGAGCACAAACCGTCCCGCTGGCTCTGGTCTCGATGTGCGCGTTTGCGCTGTTGTCAGTGTAACGGCAGCCAACTGAGTCCGCACCCCAGTCTCAAGACTGCTTTTCACAGTTTCTTGGAAAGAAAAGAAAACGTGCCAGCTTTTAAAACGTCGAGGGTGAAATTCCAGTGAGGAGAAGATTAATGCATTGAGAACTGAGGATGAACTGAGAGCGAAAAATAAGAAACAAAACTGTCCTTTCATAAACCTTTTTAATCACAAAGTGTTTCTATCATAAACATAACAGGCTACTAAATATTCTGCCAACACTTTACTGCCTTGAATAATGTCTTTTCTACAGGGTTCAGAGTAACACATTCAGAGAAAAATTGTTATTTAATTCTTTAATGATGTGTATTCAAAATATAGTTGTGAGCTGAAATGAGCACTGTACATATCAGCGTTTTTATAGTAATGATGCAATATTTCTGATGTCACATACTGCTTTATGAATATGTCTCGGTACCATGTACCTAAATGACCTCTTTTTTCAGCATTTTTAAATGTACTGTTGTTTGAAATGGCATATGACGCACCTTAACAAACTGTATAAAGATGTGTTGATTTGCAATGTATTTATTCTTGGTTACAGAGTGACATTAAACAGGTAATGAAACTAAACATCTGCCATGTGACGTTAAATGCAAGAAAATATGATCGCATTTTTAATACAGAAACACTTTACAATAAGGTTTCATTTGTTAGCATTGACAGCAAATAATACTTTTACAGCATGAATTAATCTTAACGTTAATTTCAACATGTACTAATACATTTCATCTGTTAACGTTACTTAATGCGCTATAAACTAACATAAGCAATGAACAACTTTTTATTTACTACCTCTGACAATGATTAATAAATGCTTTAAAATTATGTTACCACTAGTATTTACTAGTATTTTTTTAACTAGTTTTATAATGAGGGTTTTTGCACCGCAGAATAAATTGAGAGCAAGAATAAAAATAATAAGAGCAGAGATATCTCGCAGACAAGAGTTTATATTGTGAGTTTATAAATTCTGGAACTCGCAATTCTGAGTATTTTCGCAATTCTGAGTTTCACAATTCTGAGATATCTCGCAAAAGTTTATACACAATTCTGAGTATATCTCGCAATTCAGTTTATATCTCGCAATTCTGAGTTTATATCTTGCAATTCTGAGTTTATATCTCACAATTCTGAGTTTATATCTCGCAATTCTGAGTTTATATCTCGCAATTCTGAGTTTATATCTTGCAATTCTGAGTTTATATCTCGCAATTCTGAGTTTATATCTCGCAATTCTGAGTTTATATCTCGCAATTCTGAGTTTATATCTCGCAATTCTGAGTTTATATCTCGCAGTCTGAGTAGAGTTTGTAAATTTCTGAGTTTATATCTTATAATTCTGAGTTTGTCTTGGAACTCTGAGTTTGTCTTGAAAATATCTAGCAATTCTGAGTTTGTCTCGTAATTCTGAGTTTATATCTCGCAATTCTGAGTTTATATCTCGCAATTCTGAGTTTATATCTTGCAATTCTGAGTTTATATCTTAATTCTGAGTTTGTCTTGGAATTCTGAGTTTATATCTCAATTCTGAGTTTGTCTCGTAATTCTGAGTTTATATTTCGCAATTCTGAGTTTATATGTCGCAATTCTGAGTTTATATCTCGCAATTCTGAGTTTATATTTCGCAATTCTGAGTTTATATCTCGCAATTCTGAGTTTATATCTCGCAATTCTGAGTTTATATCTCGCAATTCTGAGTTTATATCTCACAATTCTGAGTTTATATCTCGCAATTCTGAGTTTATATCTCGCAATTCTGAGTTTATATCTCGCAATTCTGAGTTTATATCTCGCAATTCTGAGTTTATATCGCAATTCTGAGTTTATATCTCGCAATTCTGAGTTTATATTTCGCAATTCTGAGTTTATATCTCGCAATTCTGAGTTTATATCTCACAATTCTGAGTTTATATCTCGCAATTCTGAGTTTATATCTCGCAATTCTGAGTTTATATCTCGCAATTCTGAGTTTATATCTCGCAAGTCTGAGTTTGTCTCGTAGAGTTTGTA
Organism: Ptychobarbus kaznakovi; assembly: GCA_027422405.1. Lineage (NCBI taxonomy): Eukaryota > Metazoa > Chordata > Actinopteri > Cypriniformes > Cyprinidae > Ptychobarbus > Ptychobarbus kaznakovi. The sequence goes on along the minus strand of CM049799.1, from coordinate 17,906,552 downwards.
ACTCGCATTTCTGAGTTTATATCTTATAATTCTTAGTTTGTCTTGGAACTCTGAGTTTTGTCTTGAAATTCTTTCTTTATATCTAGCAATTCTGAGTTTGTCTCGTAATTCTGAGTTTATATCTCGCAATTCTGAGTTTGTCTTGCAGTTTATATCACTCAATTTTGAGTTTATAACACTCAATTTTGTTTATAATCCACAAATTAAGTCGCAGTTCTGTGTTTTGTGTTGCAATTCTGAGTTTGTCTTACATTTCTGAGTTAATAACCCACAATTCTGAATCTTCTTGCAATTCTGAGTTTGTCTTTCAGTTCTTAAAATAAAGTCTAAATTGTTAGATTAAAAAGTCATAATTACACACACACACACACACACACAAAATAAGGTACAGTATCAGGTCCTGCTCATCATTATTTCTCATTGAATTTCGGAAATATGTCAGATTATGGAAGTAAAATGTGTTGTTAATGTCATTTCATCTTGACTCTACCAGACAAAATGCATCATTTATCATCACTCCAGACAGCTTTCTCCAGTGTTTGCCTAAAGAACAGCGCTGAAGGAGCAGGAGAGGCTTTGAGACTATGAAATGTACACCTTCCTCTTGTGTAACGCAGTCTCAGAGCTCCAGGAGAAGATAAATACAGAGGAATCACTCATTTCATCTGTTCTCTCACAACTCTTTCTGACAATGAAAACTGTGCCCAAAACGGTCAACTGAACTCATTAATATACTGCCAAATCTCAGGACGCTTGAGTTTGTCTTATCTTTTCTTGAAGAGCTTCAAAGGACTCCTCAGAGGACTGTGAAAGATCTTTCCTTCTGAGTTTTTCTACCAGTGTTCGGGATCTTCAAATTACTTATGCACTCTGTGGCACTTCTGATGAAAAAAGCAGAAGACTCGTGACATACATTTTAAACCCTTCCCACATTTAATCTTTTTAATTTGTGTATTTTTCTTCACGAGGAACCTCCAGTCCTACACATTTACAGAGATTATCATCTTAAACTAGTGTTCCTCAATGCTTTTTGAAACCATTCGATAACTTCAAAGCTGCGCCACATATGTTTTACCTTCTTAAAAAGGTACTCAAAGGTACTTAAATCATTATAAGATTATGCAAATGTACTGCTGAAAAAAAGTCCAGATTATATTTCATTCCCAGTATCAAAAGAAAGAAATTAGAAAATGATCATGACAAAATGTTGAATTCTAAAAATAGTTAATTATCCTAAATATATTATATTATACATAAAATATAATTAATTGTCCTTTATTTAACCAAGAATTAAAACTCAGTTTATATATATATATATATATATATATAATATTTTATATAAAATATAATAATATTATATTTACAATATTTTTTTTTATAAAAAGAAAATCTCTTTTTTTTGACAGAATTAGAATTTTGCCTGATCTCTCCTTTTAACGACAGCAGTCATGGAGGCGTAATGCATGACTCAGAGAAATGAAGGATTAATTGACATTATGCCTGAAAGTTGAGCCAAAGCAGTGGATTTCTGTCCTGTTCTCAGGAATTAAGGTCAGACTGGAAGAGCTCGAGAGCTTTAGACTCTTGCTCTTATTTACGACAAACAACCGACGCTCACTCACACGACCCAAAACACTCGATGGCGAGAAAATCTGCAGTTAAAGTGTGCTTCTAAAATAAAGCTGCTCTCGCATGAATTTCGCACGGCTCTTGCGGGACTCTCCAGGGGCCTCAAACTGCAGGGCGGTAACAGCCCTCCGCCTGCGAGCTTGTTGTGTAATTCCCCATGCGTGCGCTTGATACATCTCTTCCCTGTCTGTCACTGCTGTATCCGTGGAAAGACACTCACTCAACAGTGCTTCCAGGCCTCTGGGGCTTTGCAGGTCTTTTTCCAGACGTCTCCAGCCCACCTGTTTGTCGAATACAGACAGGATTGGTATGAAAGGAACAGAATGGATTGACCTTAACATTTTACCACTCTGTTTCCAGTTTTTTTTCTTCTTTAAATGTTTTTTTTTGTAGTGATGCCGTAGTAAACCAGATGTTTATTTTTATAGTTGCGTTTATTGATGTCACTAGCCTATTGTTTTTCTAGTACTGTTTAGTGATGTCACTCACCCAGTGTTTCCCAACCGCTGTGCCGAGGCTCACTGATGGACATGAAGCAATGTACAGCTTTAAACATAGGACAATGAAAATATAGTGTGCCGTGACATGGAAAATGATCTAAAACTTCCTTATCTCTATTATATTTCGTTATTATTATTTTAAATCAGTGCTATTGGTCATCATTATGTCTGTTTGTGGGTTTTACAAATATTTAACCAAAGAACAGCATTCAAAAGAGCTTGTGACTAAACCTCGTAATGCCATTGGATCCTCAAATTGTCAGTCAAATCTCATAACTCCACTCAGCTTCATTCAGAATGAAGCGCCGCGACACACAGATTGAAGATAGGAGTCTACTTCTTCAGGGTAGGGTACAACGGGGCTAAAGGCGCCCCGGGGTAAAAGGCACTTTTGATTTTATTTTCATCTAAACCACTAGATGGCACAAAAACATGCCATAGCACTTTCCAAACCAATCGCTTTTCAAGATGCACGTGTATATTTGGCTGATATTTCACGTGATCCCACGCAGCAGCGCAAAGTTGATTCTGTGCTTACTTGATCTAATATTTTATGTTTTTTTTAAATGTTGTAGATTTAAGTAGCAAATAAGAATTGCTAAAAATGAATGCATATATTTTGAGACAAAGGTCTTCTTTATGATTTTCAGTTTTGTTTAAAGGGGTAGTATGATGCGATTTCAAGTTTTCCTTTCTCTTTGGAGTGGTACAAGCTGTTCATGCATAGATCCCTAAAGTTGCAAAGACTAAAGTCTCAAACCCAAAGAGATATTCTTTATAAAAGATAAGACTCATCCTCTCCCCCTAAAACGTCTCATTTAAACACGCTCCCACGTCTACGTCACGGTGTGGGAAGATTTGCATAACACCGCCCAAACGTACACACAATGAAAGAAGCGTAACTATTATTCTCGCTGTTGTACTGTTGCTGCCGCCATGTCATGGAGATGCTGTGTCTCGTTGTTTCGTTTATTTTTCTAGTGACATTTAGTGATCTTTCAGCAACCAGTTTTTGTATGTAGTGTTACCCTGGCAGGTATTCAGCCTGGTGATAGCTGGTTTATTGCTGGTTAATGATGGTCTAACGGAGCGGCACACACAGGATGCTGGGCTAGCAGAGGCAGAGAGAGAGAGAGTTTGTGTGTGCGTGTGTGATTGCCCTGCTGTGTGTGGATGAGAGTCAGTGGGTCGGTGTGGGAGTCGTGTCAGAAATGGCCAGTGCTCAGCGATGGCTGCTCTTTTCTCATGCTTTCTTTCACTGCTAAATTCATCCTTGTCCTCCTGCGGGACGGTAATCTCATGTTCCTCTTTGATCCTCCTCTGGGTTGGGATTTTGTAGAGGTGTTTGCTTTGTTGTGCATTAGTTTCGGTCTGGTGGGTCTTTCAGAAACAAGTCTGTTTTTCCCTTTCTTTCCTGTTCCTGGGCTTTATTTCCACTTCTGTGCCAGAATGACCAGGAGCAGATATAAAGCTAAAAGACAATTAAATTCAGCCCTCAAACAGATGCAAACAAGCTTATTAAACAGCTGTGATTTTCATATTAAAGGTATTAGATGAATATGAGACAAAAACAAAAGAAACAAATGACAATTGAGACATTGTTATTAAATATTGTTCATATTATGTTGAAAATATTTGTAATGAAATAATAATTTAAATTTTAATATAAAAATTATAATACATATCAATATTTTAAAATAGAATATATTAAATCAATTATTATTTATTAAATAAATATGAAATATATTTTAATATATACATATTTAATATACATATTAAATAAATAATAATACAAAATATATTTTTAATACAGATAAAGATATAAGAATAAATGAATGTGTTTTTTCTGCATTTTGATAAAATATTTAGCATTGATATTTATGCATTTGGCAGGTGCATTTATCCAAATTGTGTTTAGCCCAGTTAGACTCTGTGTCCATTATAATGATTCAAGATTCAAGATGTATTCGTCACATACACAATTATACAGAATATATTCAGCAGTGCCGCTCCATGGACAGTGCAATTACATGTAACACAACACAAGAGAATATGCATAAATATAGGTATGGGAAAAAATGAAGTAAAAAAAAAACAATAATAAAATATAAAATAAAATGTGCAATAAAATAAAATGACAGTTTACTGTAGACTTAATAAATAATAATGGTTAATATTTTTTTTCTCTGGTGTTTTTTTCATGGCTTTAGTGGTTTGCTTCCTCCCAAATTGGCTGCATTAAAGTTTCACATTTCATCAGAACAAGGCAGTCCAAGTAACTTCTAAAATCTGCAAACTCAGGCCCATCCTTCAGAATGAAGCGTGCTTTTGTTTGATGGTTATTAGCCCGAGTTGTTCCCTCTCGGCCGGAGTGGCCAGCTGCTCGGGTTCCTCAGGTGTGAGCGAATGAACAACAAGCCCATCAATACAGAACTGTCCAGCTGTCGCTTCCCCAGCGAGTTAAACGCTTCAGTTTTACCAACAGATACTGTATCTGCCCAATCGACTGAGCTGGCCACGGGGGTCTTCCCTCAGAGAAATACTCAACTCATCTTTAAGATGAAAGAAAATGTTGCACAATCAAACAAACTAAGAACACAAACAGCTGTCCAGCTAGAATTAGTCCAATACTAAAAACACTGAAACATCAGTCCAGCTAGAATTAGTCCAATACTAAAAATACTGAAACTAAAGCTGAAATAACAAATATTTGTAACTAAAGAAAAATATTTTAAAAAGTGAAACTAATAAAAAATGACAAAAGTACTATTAAATTACTAGACTTTACCTAAAATTAAAACAGATTTTTATTATTTTTTTTATAATAAAAGATATAGTAATATGTAAATAAACTAAAATAACACTAATAATTATTATTCAATTACTTTTTTAGCCTAATAGTTTTTTATGAGGAAATACATTTTAATGTTTTTAAAATTTTAAATTTAAATTCAACAAGTTTATGTCTTACACAATTTTGCATTTTTTTAAATATATTTTCACTAAAAGGCACGACAAAATACTGATTAAGAAAGTATTATTATTTAGTTTTTTTTAAGATGTAGAACAAACTAAATCCAGTCCAGATGCTTGTTTTATTAGCGAGGCACTATTTAAATTTGTAATAATATTTAGAATATTTTTTTTTTACTTTTAGAATGTGTATTTTTATTTTAGTTAAAGTTTTAGTAATTTTGTTGAGTGTTTTAATACAATTTTTAGTTTAATAACATTTTTTTAGGGCTCTATGATAAATGTTTCTTTGGCAGCATTTTTTTTTTTTTCTCTAATTTCTCTCATTTCAGTTCATGTGTATTGTATTTCTAGTTATGAAAACATTTGTAATGTTTTTATTTTTGGCTCCTAGGAGGCAAAATGGAGCTGGAACAGTATAACAACACCATGAAGTCACGTGAGGAAACAGGGAAGCAGCAGTAAATGTGCCTCAGTCGCACACACGAAGAAGGAGAAAAGCAGAGCTAGAGAGAATCATTGGAGTCAAAGCCATTGATAGTGACTGGAAGAATGTCTTCAACAAATCCCAGGATATCTGGAGTCAGAGAAGCCCAGACCTGTAGAGCCCGAACAAAAGACCACTGACGGATAGAGATCGATTTCCCTCTATATTACAACATTAAGTATTGATTCACCTTTCTTGCATAAACTGGGTTTAATTACTAAAATGCAAAACATTTGGAAGAATTATATTTGTAGAAGAGCTTTCTAGCTATTTTATAAATATGCAATCAAACATGTTCATTTATTAGAATTATTTTTTCATGCAATAAAGTTACATTTTTTATTTAATACAAATATTTATTTTACTCAAAAAATATGAATCATGATATGAATTATGTAACTGAATATAAACCATGACATGAAATAAAGTATTTCAATAAAAAATAAGATATTTTAATAAGTAGCACAAAAATTTAAAAATAATTAAATTAAGTTAAGATAATTTAAGGCCTCAATTAATTGTAAGCATCAAATAAATGTAAAATTTTAAGCTATATCTCATATTATAAATAAATCGTTTTTTAAATTTTATACAAATATGAATCAGTAATTTTCAACACAAATTGTTTTGAGGAAATTTGTATTTGTTTTGTTTGTTGGTTTTTTTCAGGTATATGGAATGAAATTGATAATTTTCTGATAATAAATACTAAAGAGAAGATATTATTTAATACAAAATTTTATATATATAAATGAAAATGATAAGAGATGATTGAAGTACTCAAAAAAATATAAGCCGTTTCTCATAAAATACTAATATAAATCAAAATGGTTTCAATTGAAGCTTACTCACAAACAAATATGAATCATATTTTGGGTGGGTGAACTATCAATATAAATTAGTTTGAGTAATTTGTTATTGTAATGAAGTGTCAATTTTCTGATGATAAATGCTAAAAATAGACTTTTTAATAATGAGTGGACACAATCTAAATAAAAAGATATAGCTGCAATATTTGGTTATAGATGCACATAAGAACATTGCTTGTAGGCCTTATATAACCTATTATATATCAAACTGTCTGCAAATGAAGTTTGCTCACTAACAAATATGAATCATATTTTTTGTGTGTGAAAAATCAATACAAATTGCTTTGAGTTCTCCAGAGAAATACTTGTGTGGTTCACAGAGGCAGACAGAGTAGCATTACAGAGAAAAACATTGCAATGCTTTCTTCAGAATCATGTCTTCATTAATAATCAATCTTGACATTCTGCATGCATTGTGCATATAGGATTAATTACATCATTGATTGAGTGATTGATTCAATTATTCATTCACGTTAATTTTGTTTGTTCAAAAACAAATAATGGTAATATACACAGTGTTTTATTTAGAAAGAAAACTTGTGCTAGAAGCCTTGTCAAATTAATTTACGTAATTAATTAATGTATGTATTTATTTATTATAAAACATTATCATTAGTATTATTATTGTTGCTGTTGTTGCATTGTTTATTAATATATTGTATTAAATAATTTATTTATTATTATTATTATTATTTCATTATATAATGCATTATTATTAATTGCAATGGATTATATCTTTCTGTATAATTCAATGTTACTCTTTATAATTTAATTGAATTATATCTATTATTTTTTGATTGATGTAAGTAGCTGGGGAAAAGAGTAAAATCAGAGCAGAGTTTTCTTTCTCAATTAAAACTCCACAAGTCTCCGTCTATAATTATTCAGCGTCACTGGAGACCTGCTGTACAGATCCTTTGACATTTAGCTCTACATGAAACGTCTATTGTGTTTCTACAGACACAAATGAATTACCCAGTGGAGTTCACAATTAACCAGCTAACACGCTTTACCCCAAACCCCGGTGAAGAATGAACCACATACAGCACGTTAATTATCTGAGCCACACTTTCCACAGGTGTTGTATTCTTTTACTGCTGAACTTATACAAATACAAAGCGTTGCTCTATCATGCTACGACATTCACAGAAAATATCTTCACACTTTGAGCTTACACGTTTACAAGTGATTTACATTTTAGTGAAGTGATCATTTATGTACACAGCCTGATAATACTCCTGGAATATATAATGCACTGTCAAAAACACAACACATCTACTCTTTCATTTGCAAGCCGAGAACATGTAGATAGAAACCCAATCTTTAACACCAAAATAAGTTACTGTGCTCCTCCATGTATGTTTAATGCTGGTTCTTTTGTTCCTCAAAAGTAGCAGTTCCTCGTCTGGTGAAATGATCCAGAGGCAGACTAGAGTTCACCATGACAGGACTGTGAGGCTAGAGTTTGATTGCTGTTTCTCAGGCTGAGCGATCACTGAACCACAGCTTTCAAAGGCCACTCTATATTTAGCAGCGCACCTCGATTTCCTGCTGCTGCTGCTGCTGCTGCTTGCTGCTGCTTTATAGACTCGTTGTTTTAATGCGCTGTGCTGAAGACTTGACCTCTCTTGACCTCCGTAAAGCGTCGCTTGCTGAGTTCAGTAGAGTTCTAGGGCCTCATTTATAAAGCGTGCGTACGCTCATATTTGATCATAGAGTGTGCGTACGCTTAAATCCACGCCAGCGCTCATATTTGATCATAGAGTGTGCGTACGCTTAAATCCACGCCAGCGCTCATAATATGCCACGCGTACGCTTAGCCAGCGCTCATATTTATAAAGACGGTCTTTGACGTGGAAAAGTGCTTAGCGTCACGTCAGGGTCTGAGCAGACGTACACACTTTTTATTATCGGAGTATTGCAGTTTTTTTTAAGTGTAAGCTGTTCTTGCAGCTCGCTGTTCTAAATTATGATGATTGGTGATATTTTATATGTTAATGACATTAATTAGGAGTCATTTACAAGGCAGAGAGCTGAAACCATTCAATTTCCATTCATAGATTTCACATGTGAAAGAGACACGTACGTGTGTTTTCTGTTCATACGTTCATTCTATGAATCATACGTACGCATATCTGAGAAATGATCGTAAGATTTAGGATGGTTTTTGCACATTATATAAATAAGGCCCCAGATTAGGTTGAGGTTGATCTGTCCTGCTGGGATACAAAAACAAACAAGCTAAAAAGTTTTGTATACAACTTTTATTTATTTATTATTAAGTGTTAAGTGTATAACTATAATATATATTTCCCCATGCAATCAGTCAAATATTTTAATATTTGTAATAATTTAAAGTGAAATAAATAAATACATTCGAGTGCAGAATATATAATTAATAGTCTAAACTACACCATAATTTATAGCTATATAATTTACAGCCTAAATTACACTAAAGCCCATTTTCTATGTTAATTCAATATTAAGTTAATATCAAGTTCATTTTTGATCCTGCTTTTCTTTGATGATAATGGTGTTTATTAAATATATTTTAATAATAATAATGATGATAATAATATGACAGACAGACAGACAGACAGACAGACAGACACAGACATGTGTCATTAACACAGACACACAGTACATACAGGTGAAAGTAACACAGACATGTTTCACACAGGTGAAAGTTATGTGTCACATACACACCAGACATGTGTCAGTGATTAAAAGTGATTAAGATGTATTTATTATGTACTTATTTTATATGCTAAATTACACCCATTTTTTTTTAAAAGGTCAGTACACTTTCCCCAAGCATTCAGAGTTGTATCAGGGTTATTTTGGACGCTGCTTCTATCTGCGGTCACGTTCTCTGGCGTTCATTAGTATCCAGTGTCCAGAGGCTCCGTGGGGGTTCTGCAGTATCTTTCAGTGGATTCTCCTCCAGCGGGAGCTGCTGTGCAGGGTTTGGGACACACAGAGAGTCGGTCATGGGAACGGGACAGGAATAATGGAAGGCATTCAGGAGCGGCTCTGTGAGCTGGGTTAAACATGTTTCACACAGACATGTTTCAGATGTCAACACAGACACGTCCTGTCTGGAAGCTCAGAGCGCCAGCAAATAAAACACAGACAGGGCTTCTGTTAAAGGGACAGCTACCACATTAATACAACCTCTGTCATCTTTATTGTAAATTAAAATAAATATTTGTATTTATAAATAAATATTATAAAATATTCCCTTATTATTAATAATAATAATAATAATAATAATAACAAGAAGGCATTTAATTTATTTACTTATTCATTTATTTATTTATTATGTATTTATGTCATATATTTTTATACTTTCACATATTTAGTATAAAATGTAAATGCAATTAAATTGATATAGCAAAAGTGAATATATGAATTATTACAAATAAATAAATTATATTAGATATTATATTAAAAACAAACAAAAACAAACAAACAAATAAAGCAAGCCTTACTTACAACACTATAACTTAGCCGGAATTACACCTAGTCAGTTTGTGTGTGTGTGTGTGTGTGTGTGTGTGTGTGTGTGTGTGTGTGTGTGTGTGTGTGTGTGTGTGTGTGTTGTGTGTGTGTGTGTGTGTGCGTGTGTGTGTGTGTGTGTGTGTGCGTGCGTGCGTGTGTGTGTGCGCTGTACATTTTCGACAGGTTCATTGTGGAACCCTGCTTTTCATTGTAATGATTATGATGGATTTGTTTCTTACAAACAAACAAACAGTGTTTGTCTTCTCAAGACATTAACTGATGTACTGGAGTGTGTGTGGATTATTGTGATGTTTTTATCAGCTGTTTGGACTCTCATTCTGACGGCACCCATTCACTGCAGAGCATCCATTGGTGAGCAAGTGATGTAATGCTACATTTCTCCAAATCTGATGAAGAAACAAACTCATCTGGATCTTGGATGGCCTGACGGTGAGCACATTTCCATCAAATTTTCATTTCTTGGTGAACTAAAGCAATAGCTCACTAGTTTTTCACAAGAGTAGATTGAATTGTTCTTGAACTACTTTAAATGATAAGAAGTTTGTAGTTTGGTAAGTTGCAGCCGTCTGTGTGGTGGAAGTTTTACCGAGTCACAAATGAGATTTGTCGGGGACAGAGGAGAAAATTGCAGCACACGAGACGCATGAACCACATGGTGCCTTTTTGTCTCTTTTGGGGTTTGACAGCTTCAGTCCACATTCACTTTCATTGTAATGGAAAAGTGCACGCTGGAGATCCTGCTAAAAAGAAAGAAAATCATTTTGAACGTCACGAGTACATGATAGAATCGCTTTTGGGAGCAATATTCCCTTAAGGATATCTCACTTCGGAAAAAAAAGCTCATATTGTCTTCAATTGCAATTCGAGTAGCACTTTCCGAAACAAGAGCGCCTCTCAATTCACAGTCAAAGCTGGTTCCTGCATACATATTCAGCCTTCATTCACTGGATGACAGCTTTTTGCCATTGAAAAGCTGAACTTTCTCTCAGAAAAAGTTGGATCTTGCACACAGAATACACTTAACAGCCAGTCTTTGAGCCACCGTGGAAGCATAATAGCATGTGTGTACCTGCCTTTGGAGAGAAAACGATTGCTATAATCATTCTGAGTCCTTAAGCTTTCATTTAAAAGTGCAGTTTCTTTGTATCCGACTAGAAAATATTGATCGATGATGAAAAACTTCAATTAGACTGATGTTAAAAGACACAAACGCTACCGATTCACCAGTCGTCTTTATAGAGAATATTCACCGAGTTCCTCCCAAGGTTTCCACCTCATCTACTCTAGTTTCTTTCTTTCTTGTCGTCTTTAGCTTGAGCTTCTACATCATTTGAAAAGATGCTTTGGAAAGATGTGCAAAAATCCAAAAATCAAATAATCAAATCAAAAGCTGCTGAACACTGAGAGGAAACCAGCTACTGTTTAAAGAGCCGTATGCCATACTGGAAAAATTAAGACATTTTGCATATTCAAGTTTTGGATTTAATAAATATGTGCTGCCATTCATGATGATAAGATGAACTGGAGTGCACTAGGCTTTAATAGTGTGCTAAGTAAATGGTGTTTGTTTGCTAAAACATAACAGATGACAGCCTGGCAAACATTTTGGAAGACACTTTTTGTTCATATTTTGTTGCATATACTGCAAACATCCGAATCTCCTCGTAACGAATGTGAAACAGTAGGAGTCAGCTTGATTTAGTCTAAACTAGACAGGGATGTTTTAAACATGATGCTAACACAAAACATTTAGTTGACCTTACTTACTTAGTGAATTACTCGTTCAACTTTCCAAACAGTGTCATCCGAACAATGGTGTGCACTGCAGCTAGCAATTATAGATTTAGATTGTTTTATATATATAATAACATGATTAGCTGGTTTCAATTTATGCCACTCTTAGTTAGTTGGCATATACAGTATTTCAGCGTTCATATTTGTACTAAAATCTCAAACATGTTAAGTTAAATTTAATTCAAAGTTAAGTTAATTAAGTAACACTTTATAATAATGTTTCATGTGTTAGCTCATTAGTTAGTCTTAGTTAACCTTAGTTCATTTTAATTTCAACATTTACTAATAATTTTTTAAGATGAAACATTGTACCTGTTAACATTAATTAATGCACAAACACGAACTTGAACATGTTTTTTATAATCAAGGTTAATAAAATCAATCAAAATCAGTTTGTCAATAAGGTTAATAAATGCTGTGAAAATATATTGCTCCATTTCAGTTCGTGCCTATAGCAAATTATATGTTTGCTTTTTAAGAGGCGAATAAAGCAAAGCCCATATGATAATAAAAGCTTTGAAACTCAAACAAAGAAATGGAATAACTGAGTGTGACTCTTACTCACTACATGAGCAAGATATTAATCAATAATAAGTTATCAGAAATCTAAGAAATAATAAGTGTAGTAGTGTAAGAATATTTAGCAAAGATTACTATGTTCACCAATGTTTTATTTTTAATTTTAAATAATTTAATAAAAATAAATTTTATTTAAATACATTTTATTTAATTTTAACAATTTAGCTTATATTTTGTGCATCAGTAATTTGTGCTTTTTATTGAATTAATATTTTTATTTTATTTTATTTTAATAAATAATGTAAATCGTGGGTTTCTGTGTCATTTAATGGTGTTTTTTATTGTAAATATATGGTGGTAACTACAAATAAAAGATAAATATAATTAAATTTTTTGATGAATTACTTTATTTAAAACTGTAAAATATAATGCTTCTACATCAGATGATTCTGCTTCCAGTCTTCCACTGGTTTGGGCTTTTTACTCTTTGCAAATGATCAAACTTGAATCTCTTCCAAATCAGCCTGACCTCCAGCTTGTTTTTCATTGTGATAAAACAAGGCCACGTTGATGTGGAACAATCTTCCAGTGGGAAGCATCCGTATTTAGATCCCCCTCTCTAAATTATTTTAGAAATTCATTAGCCTGCATGTGGAATCGAGAACACATTTAGTTTGTAAACTCTAATGGGACTGGAAAATTGAAAACTCAGATTTAATTGTATTACGCGTTCCTTATTTCCATGGGACTCCAATATCCCCGCGCTATTAGCTGTAAGTCAAAGGCCATTCCCAATTAGTCTAGAAATGAAGGGTATTATGAAAGCGCACATTCACTTTGTACATTCTGACCTTAATATCCTTAATATTGTGCCCTTCCCTTTTTACCGCCCACTATCTCTTAAATAAATCAAGCCGCATATAAATGAACTGGAATGGGGTCTGTTTAAGGAAAGGCAGTCTTGGCACGCCATACATGTTAAACCCAGACAATCATTGAGGGAAAGCAGATAGCAGTCAGAAACACACGGGGAATCATCAAACGAGTTTAAGGCTCCAACGAGCTGCCAAGTAACTCCTGATTAAGTCATAGTTATGTTGCCTTACAGCAACAGCATAATGCATGGCATTCTACAAGCAATTTATTTTAATGTCTAACAGCATTTTTGCTGTCAAGAGGGATATTGACTTTCTGTAGACATTATTTCTGTTTTAAAACCAAGCAATCTGCCTACATGTAGGGAGTACAGTGCAGCTGACAAGGCTTTGGATGAAAGATTGTGTGATCAGAATTTTATTACAAGAGCAAAATATTCAGAGTCATTTGAGGGGTCTGTTAAAAAAAGGAAATGATGTCATCAATATTTCATAACGGGGTGTTCCGGTGTAATGCTCAGTATAATTCAACCGGAACTCCAATTTATTGTATCAAATATTCAGATCGTCTCTGGAACCTGATGATTTTGATGACCCGTGAGGTCATTAGCCGAGCCGTGTGCTGTGAAATAATGAGACGCGGGCGACGGGGTCATGGAGTCAATGGCTTTAGTTTCATTTAACTTCACTTTGAGTTCAGTGATAAACCTCCAAAAAAGGGACCTAATTAGTGATCATTTTAACATTTTCCTTTTACTATGCACAAATGTATTTTCAATAAAAAGGGTCTAAAGGGGTCATATGATGCGATTTCAAGTTTTCCTTTCCTTTCTGGAGTGTTACAAGCTGTTAAATATACTGTATACGGTCTGTAAAGTTGCAACGATTAAAGTCTCAAACCCAAAGAGATATTATTTATAAAAGTTAAGAATATGCCACGCCCCCTAAAACATTTAAACACGCCCCCACGTCTACGTCACGGTGTGAGAAGATTTGCATAACACCGCCCAAACGTACACACAATGAAAGAAGGCGTAACTATTATATTCGCTGTAGTACTGTTGTGGCCGTCATGTCCTGGAGACGCTGTGTTTCGTTGTGAAAGTGAAACTACTTTGTTTGGGATTCTGAATGACGAACACGACTAGAAATCAGTGCTTAAGTTATATTTACTACACTGTTCCAGAACAGTACAACGCAAATATTAGCGTGTGTGCAGCAATTTTACGGAGGACTGTTTCCTGAACCTGGAGAGAATAGCCTACAATGTGAACACTATGAATGGTTGTGAACACTATAAAGTCGAATAATTCAAACATCGCAAGGACAGTCTGGGCGTCTGACTCACAGCCTGTAAGTATGTTTCAATATTTAAAGAATTAGTTTAAATGTTTGAAATACATTGTGTATTTAAGTATATACATTTGCTTGACTGTCTAATGTAGAAGTTGTTGTCATTACATCAACTTTTTAAATGAATAATTTCAGGTTTTATTTTTTATTTAATACATTTTACTAAGTAAAATGTTACAGTTTTAAAGAATTATCATATGTATTTTATTGCGGTCCCATCAGTTTACTTTAGTATTTATTAATGTTAGTTTTAGCTTTTTCAGCATTGTTGAATTTAATTTGATTCCTATTCTGGGGTTTATTGTGCACCTTTTATTTAAGCAACATTTTTATATATTTTATAAATGTTATGTGGTAAACTAGCACAGTTAAAAGACATAAAAGCACCGTTTTTGACCCATTTGAACGCGCCGCCATTTTTAAGATCAAAGTTGCATATTCAAACCCAAAGAGATTTGTTAAGACTGGGTTTTTTAAACACGTACGTCAGAAGATTTGCTGCCCAAACGTGTCATAAGCGTTCTCCTACACACTTGTGAATAAAAATATGTGTTGTGAGAGCGGCTTCAATATAAGATGATCCCTTCTTGAGCCCAAAACACCAGAAAATAATAAGTGAGAATTGGAAAATATCCACTGGCAGATGCTCACATGAATATAAAAAAATATGAATATAAAAAAAAATCATCATTCCTCCATAACATAAAATACTGCAGTTTCAAGATCATTTACAAACTGCTGGGAAATATTTTAAGTGTCTATTGTCAAATTAGTTATCTGAAATGTTAGTTTAGTTTTCTGACTTGGGTATTGAGTTTACCAATGAAAAACATTTGTTCAGACTAATTAACTAATTAATTCAGCAGCATCTAGCCTAGGAACAATTCAGTCAAATGTTCCCACAAAGATATGCATGCAAATGCAAGACATGCATATGCAAAAATGTACGTTTTATAATTACTTACAACTAATTAGGGGAAGTCGTGGCCTAATGGTTAGAGAGTCGGACTCGTAATTGAAAGGTTGCGAGTTAGAATCTCGGGCCGGCAGGGATTGTAGGTGGAGGCAGTGAATGTCCAGCGCTCTCTCTCTCCACCTTCAATACCACGACTGAGGTGCCCTTGAGCAAGACCCCGAACCCCCAACTGCTCCCCGGTCACCACAGCATCAACGGCTGCCCACTGCTCTGGGTGTGTGTTCACTGCTGTGTGTGTGTGTTCACTGCTGTGTGTGTGTTCACTGCTCCGGGTGTGTGTTCACTGCTCCGGGTGTGTGTGTGTTCACTGCTCCGGGTGTGTGTTCACTGCTGTGTGTGTTGTGTTCACTGCTCCGGGTGTGTGTTCACTGCTGTGTGTGTGTGTTCACTGCTCCGGGTGTGTGTGTGTGTGTTCACTGCTCCGGGTGTGTGTGTGTGTGTGTGTGTTCACTGCTCCGGGTGTGTGTTCACTGCTGTGTGTGTGTTTCACTGCTGTGTGTGTGTGTTCACTGCTCCACGTGTGTGTTCACTGCTGTGTGTGTGTGTTCACTGCTGTGTGTGTGTGTGTGTGTGTTCACTGCTCCGGGTGTGTGTTCACTGCTGTGTGTGTGTGTGTGTGTTCACTGCTCCGGGTGTGTGTTCACTGCTGTGTGTGTGTGTGTGTGTTCACTGCTGTGTGTGTGTGTGTGTTGTGTGTTCACTGCTCCGGGTGTGTGTTCACTGCTGTGTGTGTGTGTGTGTGTTCACTGCTGTGTGTGTGTGTGTTCACTGCTGTGTGTGTGTGTGTGTGTGTGTTTCACTGCTGTGTGTGTTCACTGCTGTGTGTGTGTGTGTTCACTGCTCTGGTGTGTGTTCACTGTGTGTGTGTGTGTGTGTGTGTGTGTTCACTGTGTGTGTTCACTGCTGTGTGTGTGTGTGTTCACTGCTCCGGGTGTGTGTTCACTGCTGTGTGTGTGTGTGTTCACTGCTGTGTGTGTGTGTTCACTGCTCCGGGTGTGTGTTCACTGCTGTGTGTGCACTTTGGATGGGTCAAATGCAGAGCACAAATTCCAAGTAATGGTCACCATACATGGCCACACGTCACTTTCACTAAGAATAATGTGCATAAATGCATCAATTTGTGCCTGTGCACATAAATCAAATCTGAATTAGATTTGCAGTTGAAGGTTTGTCCTAATGTTTCCTCCACATCAACAATTTACTTCCCAGTAAATTCGTTTTGGGATAAATGGTTCATTAAAACATGAATAGGTGGTTACAGCAGCATTTCCCAAATCTACAGCGCTGCAGCACAAATGTATGTTTATATTTTAGCTGAGGTGCTAATTGTGTGCAATGAGAGAGAAAGACTGGCTGCTGCAAAATAATATTTTGAAAATATGTGTTGTTCTCGCTGACTGCACATACAAACAAACAAACATAAAATGTTGTCTAATCTGCAACCAAATGGGGGAGTTCTTTCTAATGAATCAATCACATCGATTGATTGATCTGGATCAGGTGACTCACTCATTCACATCCCATCATGCAGTTTTTAAGATGCAATTTCATTCAGATTGCCCATTAAACCATAAACACCTCTTATGCTTGTAATTATTCCTTAAAGCCTGGCTGATTTTCTTTCCTTCACTAAATTTGATCGCATCAGCTTTTCCATTAAAATCTGTTTTGATCTGCAGAATAAATGCCCGAGTAATGATGCATGCTTAAATAAACGTTGCATGAGTGTAACCAGCATATCTCTAATTGATGATTGACTTCATTTCATTTCATACATGCATGTGATAAAAGCTTGCATGCACACACATAAAATGACAACCAAGGTTTTTTAGTTTTTGAATATATATATAAAATGTTTATTTGCACCCCTTCATTACTTGTCCGCATATAAGAGAGAGTAACAAAATCCAAATATGCAATCCATTTAGTACTTTTTTGTAAAAAAAAGAACAGAAACAAACTGTAAGGCATGTCTGCTTGCACGACACAAACGTTGCATTAAAACTTGACCTATAGTAGCTCAAAGCAGCGTGCTTCAGAAGGAACAACGTTCACTTCAGACCACAATCTTCTCAAAGTGTTTCAAACATGTATTTGACATGGCTTGTACTTGTTTACATGTAAACGGTTTTCTTTTTTACTTGTTTCGTCACTCATATAAAGATCTAAATGTGGAACTCAATTTCAAAGTGCAATGTGGAAAAAGAAAGCAAAACTATAGAAACAGATTCACTGCGAGTGCTTGGATCTGGTTTGTATCCATCAAACACATTACAACATGAAAAATAAAAACCATGTGTCTATTTGACGGATGGACGGCTTAAGTCTTCGCATCCTCCGAGACCAATAAAATAGGCGATACCGTTGAATCGATATCATCTCCACACAAAAGAGAAACGCCAAATACATTCAGACCACAAGTAGAAACACGCAAGCTATTAGGAAAGGTTTTACATGACATGCTTCTTCTTCAGATTCTGACAGGAGCACACAAGAACGGAGGGCAATGGAAATAAAAAACTCCCTTTTGAGCTAACGTGTCCCTTCGTGATCTATATAGCAACTAGCCTTTTTGAGACCCTCGACCTCTATTGACTTCCTTGAAGTAAAGTTAGCATGTGATGAGCTTTCATGAATCATACATTCTAGAAATCGTTCTGTTTGTGTTTTTTCTTCTGCGTTTTCATCTGCATTTCATTTCTGCATCATTCATTCATTTCAACATAGAATGACCTACTGTAATTAACTTCCATTATGTTTATTTTAAATGAGAGAAAACAAACAAACATGATTTTAAAGTGAATTTAGCCCTCATGTTGTGTTCTTGGCATTGTATGAATTTATCTTTTTTTTACCTACTCGTTGAACTTGTGGTGTTCTTGGTTAAAAATGACTAGCCTACAATTTATTTTTATTAAATGTATTTAATTGAATTGAATTCTCATAAATACGGTATTTGGTAAAGTATTACAGTTATACGTTTTTTATATAATTTTAAAATCTAATTTAAAATGTTCCCATTAGTTTAGTTTTCTATGTTTTTTCTACATATTTTAAAGGTTGCTTGACTGCCAAGTGTGACAAAAGCTGACACTACATTAAAAAAGAGGACTTTTAGGTGATTATTACATCAATTTAAAAATAGATGTACAATTGTAAAAATTTTAAAAACATAATACTTTATGCCAAATTAGCATGTTTTTAAAATATATACACAGTTACATAAAAAAAATGTTGCTTAAGGAAAAACTCGGCTAATGCACCTCAGTTCTTTACTGAAAAAAAGTATTATTTGTGTGTAATTTTAGCAATATTCATTCAAAAGCTGAGGTGCATACGTTTAGATCAATGAAGCCAGCAACCAAATAACTCAACAAAAAATCCAACACGCTGACAAAAAGATTGAATCCAAGATTTGGTGATTATACAGCACAATGAAATTTGAAATTTTGAAAAGGCCGGTCATTTTTGACCACGAACACCAAACTGGCTAAAGGACTTTCAGCACAACACAACGGCTTGGAAGATGTTACAGTGAATAGGGTTCAAAATCTGACTTCATGTTGACTTTAAGACACAGCTATGTGTTCGACCTTTCCTCAACGTGCCCTCTCTCTTGGCTCACTGAATTTCTCATTTCCAAAACCCACGAGGTGCTTTCTGAGTCTTTCTGGGAAGGCAAAAGTACCCAGGCATGAGCAAAAAGCACACCGTCTTCTGCTACCTGTCCTGCCTTCAAAACCAGACGCAGTGGAGCATCACTGGACTCTCTCACATTTCATTTTCAACGCTGTTTGTGTGTATATATTCCACACGCCACCCGTCCTCACTTATGCTTCAATTCAACCTTCACGCATCTATGAGAAGAGGACATTAGAGGATCTTTGCATTTCAATGATGACAAGAGCATGATGTTTTAGCAGGCGCTTTGAACATAAAGCACAGCTTTACGGTTCTGGATGAATGCACGGCGTCCTTACATAAACCACGAGTTGTTTGGAGAGGCTGTCATAAAACGATACATTGACACATGCCAGCATTCATAACGGGAGGTCTGAGCCATTAAACTGGTAATTCTGTAATTTTGTTCAATGTGTAAATTGGAATTTGAATTGCACTGGATTGGGAACATTCATAACTACAGAAACAAGTCAAACCAAGAAAGTGCCCTTGTAATATTCATAGCGACTCAAAACTCATTGGGCCTCGTTCGTGAAACATAAGCAGAACAATATAAATCTTTCCAAAAAATTTAATATTACGCAATTTAAAATAAAGGCATAGTTCATTCAAAAATTAAAGTTTAAAATTAAAGATGTTGATGAGTTTATGTCTTCATCAGATTTGGAGAAATGTAGCATTGCATCACTTGCTCACCAGTGGATCCTCTGCGGTGAATGGGTGCCGTCAGAATGAGTGTCCAAACAGCTGATTAACACATCAGAAGTAATCCACACCACTCCAGTCCATCAGTTAATGTCTTGAGAAGAGAAAAGCTATGTACCAGAGAAAAAGTCCATCTCCTGTTGTGTCTCACATCAAAATCCACACGTTTACAACTGTTTTGCACTGTTTTCTTGGATTATTTTGATGGATTATGGACTTGTATTTTAGCTGGAAGCAACAATTTACGGTAAAAAAACGTCTTGATGGATTTGTTTCTTACAAACACTCAGCTTTTGGCTTCTCAGGATGTTAACTGATGGACTGTAGTGGTGTGGATTACTTGTGAATTATTGTGATGTTTGTATCAGCTGTTCTGACGGCACCCATTCACCGCAGAGGATCCACTGGGTAGCAAGTGATGGAATGCTGCATTTCTCCAAATCTGTAAAAAATGCTTATTCAAAGAAACATTTTGCATGTTGCAAAATATAGAATAAAATAGACGTTTTATATATAGAATATTTTGCACACAAATTTAATCTGCTTTAGTTTCATAAATGAGGCCTGTTGTTTCACAACTAAATAATTTTGTAAATATTTAAACATGAAACGATGATATGGTGAGCTACATATAAAAAAATGAAAAAGCTGTTTAAGTAAATGAGGGTTGTGCATATACATAATCGATTACAATGAGTATATAAATGAGCATAAGGAACATGAATCAGTCAGGTTTAACACTGGCTTTTAAATAGAAAAACTATCCCAAATCAGAATTACATACGGGGCAAAGGAAACTGAGTTATTCAGTAAGAAGTTTCTTTTAAAACAGCCTGTATCAGGTACATCCAAAAAAAAAAAAATTAAATAAATGAACGGGTTTGCACTGAAAAGAGCAAAAAACATCATTCTTTGCGAGAGCTATTTTGTTAGGTATGCGCTTTTGAATAAAAGTTGCTACCTGGTAAAGCCAAAATATATAATTATATTAGAAATATAAATAAATCTTTCTCTGTAAGAAAACATTTTTTTTTTTTTAACTAAAACTTTATATATTAAGATATGGATCATTAATTCTGAATTAAGCAGGAGCAGCCCTCGGTAAAACTCGACCTTCATGCTCACCATCTGAAGTCCTATATGACCTTAAATCACCATCAGCCTAGCAAAATAACAACAAAAACCCTTAAAAAAATAAAAAGCATTAAAATAGTGTGAAAATCACAGTTAAAAACGTGTACTCATGACCTCCCCATGCATTCTCACAGTGGTACATAAACAATTGATTTATATAGATTTTTATTCTTACTTTTTTCTTTATAACGTCTGCTTTTAATCGCACAATGAACTCGGGGGGGGGGGGCGAAACACACAAAAAAAGCTTATTTTGTAGTCTCATTTTATGCAGTATAAAAGGAAAACAAAAATAGATTTTCATATTTTCCCATTCTTTCCCGTAAAAGTAAAGCGATCCCATTTGCACGACGACCACTTTTCATCCGAAAAGTTAGCTTTTCTTTAAACTTCATTTAAGAAATGAGAGCAGTTGGCTTCTGATTGCACCAAGCATACTTTGGAACAAGCAGGATGCAAAGGTTTCCTCCTCACGTCTAGCTAGCTTGCTCTCCTTTTTTTCATGGGCTTTTTCTTGCAATTTTTTTTTTTGGAAAACGTCCGGTCCAGTTAGGGAAAGGCTAACAGCGCGAGCGATGCTGCGTCTGTCTTAAGTGTCCGTGTGGCTGCGTGCCGCCTACTGCCATTATCTCCACCGCAGCAGCAGCCATGTGAGGGCTGTTACAGCGGATAGTAACTGCAGAGAAGGCATCTGCTGAGGGCCCGCCGCGTCTGCTGGTGGCTGAGGGTCGCTTTTGTCTGCTTCCAGCATCGGCGGCTCCGTATGGACCACTTCCGGCTCTGTGGTGAAGCCGCTTCCGCTGCCCGAGCCGCTCTCCTCATCACCTGGTGTAGAGAAACGCACACGAGTCAATGTGCGAAGAAATGCACAGAAATAGCATGCACCAGCAAACTGCATATAAAATCGCTGAAAAATGCAGGTTCAGTAAAAATTGGGGAATACAACCCGAATTCCAGAAATGCTGGGACATTTTTTGAATTTGAATAAAATTAAAACAAAGACTTTCAAATCACATGAGCCTATATTTTATTCACAATAGAACATACACATTAATACATGTTTAATCTGAGAAATGTTACACTTTTATCCACTAAGTGAGCTCATTTAAAATTTGATGCCTGCTACAGGTCTCAAAGTTGGCACGGGGGCAACAAAGGGCTGAAAAAGCAAGACACTGTTTTAGTGCCACTCAGTGGACAGAGAAACTTCTCTCTTTGTGAAACTGCGTCATGCGAAACGTGCAGGAATAAGAAACTACTGTACGTAAAGATGCCACGCAAAAAGTCTGTCGCTAAAAAGGACTGCAAAGTGGAAAAGTGTTCCCAGGTACGTTTCCATGTCACGGACTATGTCCCTGTTAGCAGGGATCACATTTGATTAATTATGGGCACTCATTTTGTGCAAAGGTATATAAAGGTTTTAGAGCAATTGTAACATTTCAGCAGGACAATGCAGTATTAAACAGCATGTCTTCGTAGAAGAGTAAGTTATCTATGTTCTATTGTGAATTAAACAAAAAATATGAAACCACAAACTCTTCAGCAGCTGGAAAACTATATCAGGCAAGAATGGGACCATTCCAACAACAAAACTCCAGAAACTCATAACCTCGATTCTGAAAATTCTTTTCCCATCCCAACTATTTTGAGCTACCTGGTCTCATGGCATAAACGTACCTGGGCGCACTTTTTATTGTTAAATATGTACCAATAAGTACATATCACTGCAGTTTTCAAAATAAATGAAAACTAGAGGCAGTGAAACTCTGAGGCCTTTATTCCTTTTCACACAAATTTACAGAGTTTTGATTAATAAAGAGTAATTTCACAATTACTTGAATTCATGTTATGACCTCAAAACAATATTAATATGCTGGGAGAAAACTGATGCTTTTGAACGTTAGCATCACACATATCCAGCCTCAACTAAGTTTGTTCGGTAACTCACGGAGTACAGAGACGTCTGCAGATTCGAATTAGAAAAATGGATAAGTCAATGTTAATGAGGCTTAATGGGTTTGGTGTAGGGCATGAAAATGCACCCCGGATAGAATTCTGAACTTACATATTTTTCATGTTTTTAAACAGTGCGGCGACGTGCAAAGGTTTTTAAAAAAAGCACCCAGGTATATAAGTTTTTGAGACCTGTTAGCAGGGATCACATTTGAAATGTCATTTGAATTACTTTCTCAGTTTACATTTGTTAATATGATGTGAATATTCAATAAATTTACAAAGCAAAAAGGATTGTAGAAATATTAAAGAGTCAACTGTATAATATTTAAAATATTTAAAACGTTTACTATCTATGAATATTATATATTGTTTTGTATTATTAATACATTATTATACATATAATACATTTGTATTGGTATATATTAAATTATTTTAATATTATATTATATATTCATATAAATTAGAATTTTATTTAATTTTTTTATATTATTATGTTATATTTTATAGTATATATTTTTTCTATTATAATTTTCTATTTTAAATTTCAAAGATATTAATGTGTTAAAGAAACTTAATGTGTGTTTATAAAGGGCGTGATAACCCACTGTGTGCACATATCTACACATTATATATATATATTATAAATTTTTTTTGCATTATTATATTAAGTTAATATTATATTTTAATGTAAAAATGTGTTTTAATGTGTGTTTATAAAGGGCTTAGTAAATGCATTTTGTATTATTTACATATTATCAACTGCTAAAATTGATATTGTACTTTCAATTTATTTTGAATGCTTTTACTAATATTTTGTTATTATTAAATCATATTTATTTATTTGTTAGTATATTCTGAATTGATTTACTGATTTCTTGAATGATTATTAGTTGGTCCCTACATAGGTTTAGAGCTGCTCCAGATCAACTCAAACCCGAGCGGATGTGAATATTCCCGGACCCGACCCGACCTGCCATTATCATAATTCAGCTTCCTGTTGATGTGAGTTTGTGTCAGATGAGGGATCTCATTTCACTGACTCTGGCAGGGTCTAGACGGCGTGTGGCACTTTCTGACGCCGTCGAATGATTAATGGAGCCGTTTGAGGGATGGGCTGGCCTCGTTACGGGGAATAACACATGCTGGAGAGCTTTTGCATCAGAAGGGTGTGTATGTGCATGTCAGTTTGGGCTTATTTTTATCTGTGCAATTGAATCTATTTTCACTATGCAATATACCATTAAGAAATTCAGATCTAAAGTAGGTCGAAACCAAAATAAGAGTCAATAACCGAGCGAATGGTGCATGACTTAAATACTAATGTGTCTCCTTGAGAAGAGAGATATGAGTTTTCTGACTTTTTCTCCTTTGTGTTATGTGTACCTCAATATTGCACTGAAAAGTAAACAAACTCCTATATAGGCTGTGCATTTTCCAACTTACAAAATCAAACAGTTACTGTATATATTTTATAACTTCTTATTTTTACATTTAGTAAGTAATAATGCTATTAATGCAAATTTGATTCACACGCTGAATTAATTGCATTTATGATTATTGCCTCAGAACACAATGTAAGTTGCTTTGGATAAAAGCCAAATGCATGCGTGTAGATGTTTGTATTCATGGTGGCATCTCATGTCTGTATCTTTCCTTGTGTGATTGATATCAGGATGGACAAAAACACAATCTTAATATGAGTTTACAAACAGATTAATGATTGCAATTTTAATACATTTTTTATTATTCATATATTATCAATCGCAATTTTAAAAATATATATTTAGATTTTATTTGATAATAAAGCATAAGCATTATTTGCATTTATTCCATGATTTAAATGAATTCTTGAATAAAAAATTAGATTTAAAATTAGAAGCATATACATATATGCTTTGTCTT
Organism: Ptychobarbus kaznakovi; assembly: GCA_027422405.1. NCBI lineage: Eukaryota > Metazoa > Chordata > Actinopteri > Cypriniformes > Cyprinidae > Ptychobarbus > Ptychobarbus kaznakovi. Next base: position 17,881,677 of record CM049799.1, on the reverse strand, counting down.
AGTTTGTGAAAAAAAAAAATTAATATATATATATATGATGGAACAATTTTACTGATATTTTTGAATCTTTTATGCCTTGTTTTTCAAAAGGAAGTAACTCACTGGAGTCCTGGAAGTAGACGTCTTTGCCGTTGTAGGCGTTTCGCAGCTTGTTGGTCATCACTCTCAGCGTCATGATCTGCTGTCTGATGAAGGTGTCCGGTCTCGTGATGTCCACCTCCACCTCAGGGTTATTGAGCTGGTTCGTGAGGCCTTCTTTTACAACTTCAGGGAAATATCTGGAAATCAACAGCAAACAGAATATTTTATTCACTTCATTTCAACAAACACATACATGCAATATTTGATATAATCATATTTGATTACTCTTAAAAAAGCACCGCGTGCATCAGATTTTCCAGTTAATGTTATAAATAAAAGCAATATGCGTTTTTGCGTCGTCCTGCGCTGCACCTCTCACATTCACATTAACATGAACACAAGAATAACACTTCCACCGGCAGACTGCCTGCGCTGCACGTAACGGCAAGCTCACCTATAGCGTGAAAATCACCTTGACTGAAAAGGTGCAAACATGACTAGATCTGCATTTCTTGAAGGAAATGTTGTGCTTGCACGGCAGCTAATACAAGTGTTAAGATTTTTTATTAAGTTAGCATGTATTATAAAACTGATATTTCTGGTACATGCATATTATCTCAAAGAAGGGCATTAGGATGATCTAATATAATTAAAAAAAGTTTTTTTTATTTTGTGTAATTACTTGCACTGCTTGTTCAGGAAAATACAATAAATAAATATTTTATTATTATTAAATCTGAAGCGTTTTCCTGGTTAAATAAACTGTACATAAAATTAAAATAAAATACACTTTAGCAGATTATATTCTTAAGTAGTTGCAAAAAAGGCTATAAATATGGGATGAAAAGTATGCAAATTTAATAAATAAATAATTTTGCAAATTAGATTATTAATGGATCATTAGTCTAATAATGATATTCTGTGATAATCTTTATTTTTGTATTTACATTTATTTAAATGTACATTTAAATACATTAATTTGAATTAATTGAATATTATAAATCCAAGCAGCCACTTTCTTAATAAATAAATAAATAAATAAATAAATAGGTAGTAGGTAACTGTGATGAAGGCCAACATGAAAAATTATAGTCAAACTTATTTATTTACTATATATTTATTTGAATTTATTGAACATTATAATTCCAAACACTATCAGCCAGTTTCCTTGGAATATAAAATTATAGAGCTAACTGTGATTAAGTTTAAAATAAGAAATTATAGTAAAAGTATTTATTTAAGCATTTATAACCGTAATAAAGTTTAATGAGAAATATAGTCAAATTAATTAAGTTGCATTTTTTTAATATTATAAATGCAAACTACCAGTTTCTGCCTAAAATGAAATAAAGTGATACATGTGAAGGAAGAAATAACAGTCACAATTCTCTTTTTGAATGAAGTCTGTAGAATCTGGGATTCACACTGAATGAATTACATATATCATGTTTGCTTTGCTAAATCTCTGCCTCTGTATCTGAACACTGTGAGTCAGTATAAACACATGTTATAACATTATGCATGCAACGAACTCTATTGAGATCTAATCTCCTAATAAGCACTTTAGCACGAGGTAATTGTTTGTGCCTAATTAATATTTCAGGTGGTGCTTTGTGGAAAATAAATTAAACTTGTTGAATGCTCCCAGGTTGCGGCATCGCAAATGTGCTCCTATTCAAATACAATCCGTGCGGTTTTTAAGCAGTAATTAGCCAATAATGAGACCGGTGTACTCCGCGGAGACCAGATCTGACAAATATATAAAAAAATAAATAAATCACATGTATTTCAGCTCCACCAAGTCTTATCATTTAATTTTAATTTGCGTTAGTTTGTCTTTTAGGTGCTCTAAAACCCTCTCTTCACGCAGTACGGGTCATTTACATGATGAAAATGAAACACATCTTCTATGGCACCATCTGCTGATATTATCACTTGTGGAGGACTGGAAAGCAGATGGGTTTTCTGCCAAGCCGTCTGGCTTATTGTCAAAGGCGGGCAGACGGAGTGACAGACATCATGGTGTGTTCATGAGAACTGAGATGAACTACTGTAAAACCACAAGCCTGTCAATCCATCCAAAGCCTTTTATTGATTTTATTCCATATATATCTGTCTTAAATGCTGTTTAAGAAACTCCAATGTAACATGCAGACTGCTGTCTTGGGCATTTCATTGCGTCTCATAGTATTTTCTAAGTCTTGCAGCGTTAAAAATATAATGAAGTGCATTGATCGCTTGTCACAGTGTACTTGTTCCAAACAAGCCAAGACAAAGAAGAACTTATTAAAAGGCTGTTTTTAAACACAAGTGATAGAGTACAACAGGGCTAAAGGCCCACCTTAAGAAAAAAGTGCTATTCACTGCACCTAACATGTATAATTGCAGAAACAATATATACGTTGTATTGAACATTTATGGAGCAACAGATTTTGTGTGAGAAAAAAATAATTAAAGTTTTTTCTTTTATTTAAATATCATATAAATGTATGAGGTGGTACGGGGGGGGGGGGGCAGGGTTGCTTGCCCCATACACGGTATTGATACAAATACTTCTGCTAAAATAATGTTTTTTTTAAATAATGTCCAAGTTAATACTTGCTCAAAACAATCACTTTAGCAAAGTTTGTACTATTTTCTGCTTATTTTGAAAAATAAAAAATATTTTTTGTTCAATAAATATAACAATATATTTTAAAATACAGAAACAAAATCATTTTAATAAGTAAAGATTCAATGAAAGCATTGAAAGAGATCCAATAATAATTGAATATATATTTACTGTAGTAACAACAACTGATATTTTATTATATGATGTGATTAATATCATGTTTTAAATATGATGTTTCATTCTAAACATGGTGATTATCTCTAATATGGACACCCAACATAATATACAATATTTACCATCTGAATCTAACCATGTCAGGTCAACAGATGGAAAAGTCAGCCATCTATTAATAATCATGTTAATTACTGTGCGCCTTTAGCCCAACAGCAGGAGTGCTTTTTACCCCAAATACCATACTTTCACATATTCTTTCATTATTTAAAAACGGTTGCTTTAATTATCTTAAACAAAACTGAAAATCATAAAGAAGACATTTGTCTCAAAATATATGCATTCATTTTGCGATTCTCATTTGCTACTTAAATATACAACATAACATATTAGATCAAGTAAGCACAGAATAAAGTTCTCCTGCTGCGTGCGATCGCGTCAAAGATCAGACAAATATACACGTGCATCTTGAAAAGCGGATGATTTGGAAAGTGCTACGCCACGTTTTTGTGCCATCTAGTGGTTTAGAAGAAAACAATATCAAAGGCGCCTTTTACCCCGGGGCGCCATTAGCCCCGTAGTACCCTATAGTTGTTTATGGATGCAACATCTCAACTTCACATATTAATATACACAAACATTCAAAGGTTTGGGGTTGGTAAGGTTGATTAGTTGATTGGTTGCTTGGTTGATTGCTTGCTTGCAGATTGATTGATAAACCAGTCTCTTCCTCTCACCATGTCTGCATTTATTTAATAAAAAAAATTATAAAATAACAGCAACATAGTAAATTATTTTTACAATTTAAAATAGCTTTTTTCTTTTTAAATGTAATTTACGCCAAAGCTGATTTAAAAAAAATTTTATTTATTTTAAATTTATGTATTTCAGTATATTTATCTTTATAAATCCAAACACTATACAACTAGTTTCTGCCTAAAATAAAATTAGAAAGGTAACTGTGATGGTTAAAAATGATGAATAATTACATATTTAAAAGCATTTCATTTATTTAAATAAGGTGGGCATTTTTTTTTTTTTTATTGAAATTTTGAATCTAACATTTTTAATTCTGCCGATATTACCATTTAAAAAAGTCTTTGAGAACGGGTTTCTCATTTAGACCAGGGGCTCATCTCCTGTTTCCATTTTAATCTCTTCCCGTCCCACACGAAAAAACTGGAGGAAAATTTCCACTCCCGAAAAAATTACTCCCGTGTTGTTGTTTTGTTTTTTTTTTTGCCGACTTATTAATTTGATGCGTGCTAAAGTGAATAAAACTGTCGTTTTTTGTTAATTTTCATCTATTTGCATTACATTAAATTTCATGTCTTTAACACACACGTCTTCTATTTTTTTTTTTTGTCACTTTTATACTATTTAATGCATCCTTGAAGATCCTGTTTGCTTAAAAGCGCAACGTTTCGTTGTTAAAATTATTAATTTGTATTCTTCAGACTGACGGAGATTTTAAGAGCAAGTGAGTGCCCGGAGCCTGTCTTGCAACTTCCACACAAACACTTCAATAGAACTTAGAAATGGTTAAGAATTCTTTCAGTGAAAACCATATTTGAGGTTGATGAATGATAGGTGAGTGTTTGGATGTCTGCCGAATTAACTAGACCAGCCGTAACTTAACGGACGTACTCTAGTTCGAATTCTATTTAATACATCGTAAAATATCAGTTTATACCGTAGTATAGACCAGTCCCAACCCAACTTTGGATAATAAAAATTTTTTTTAAAAGAGTTACACATAAACGCCGATAGCGGCCCACCACTAATTTAAATACAATTAAATTAAATTAAAACCATAAACCTATTTATTTTTAAATGTAATTTATTAATTTGATGCAATTTATTTATGTTTTTAATGTTGTACTATTTAATGTCGGTAAAATAACACAACCCAAACTTGTGAAATATGCTTTTTTAAAATTATATTAATTGGAACCGCCAGACAAAAATAACACATATTAAATTAAAATAAACCTATTTATTAATTTATTTATGGTTGGTCGGTTAACACAGTGTATGCTTTTTTGGACAGACAGCAACCTTCTATTGTGCCAAAAGCATGTTGTGTATTTTTCTATGACCTATTATCGCTAAAACAATTACCGTGGAAGGTGTCATTGAAACACAACAATCTGCAATGCGACTCAAGGGAATGTGTGTCTGAAGGTGACCGTCGTACCTTCCCTTTGTGTGACTGTTCCAGCACTGCTCTTCATCTGGGTCAGTCACTTCGTCCTCTACACAGATGCCGTCTGGCAGCGACGACCAGAATTTCTTCGACTCCTTCAACTTCTCCTTAATGTCGATCACCTGGAGTCACGCAGAAAGTCAGTTTAGCATATGCAAGACCACTCAAATACACTAAGAGAATTAAGATTTAGGCATATTTTGAACTGAGGGATGGATTGAGTCAGGATTATTATAAAGAAGGTGGAAGATGAAGCCAACAATTTGCATGGAAATCTCATTCAGTTCACTTTTTCAGTTTTAACACTGTTAGATAATTCATTGGGGACCAGGTGCAAGTCTAATCCTCCACTAAGCTGTTCTGGTATTTTTTGTACCAACCAGAAGGACGGATTTTCTGAAAATGACTGAACGGGATCGCTGGAATCTCTTCTCAACCCACCATGCTGTAGAAATTGGACTTGTTTGCAGGCATTATGCCAAGATTTATCTGTAAAAATTGCCTATAAATGTCTAGTCCAATGTTAGACGGGTCACTGGTTGCCTGTTTCACTGATAACATGTCTTATTAAATGGTTGCTGTTCTTCAACTCTGTAGGCATGCACAGTGTTTCTACTATTTAATGGCTAGCAGTGCTTGCTTCACTATTACTATTACCTACAGTTGAGATAATGATTTCAACAACCAACAAAATATAATTATACAACAGTTAGTTGCAACTTTTGTATCTCTTGGAGTCTTGTCAGTTAATTTTCTATGAGTTACATCATTGCACCAGTTCATTCAACTGATTTGCTCAAAAACACAATCAAAACTACGACCTGTCTTTTTTAGTGTGTCATTGAATCATTCACTCAACCAATTTGTTTAAAATATTAGTTAATTATGCAGCAAGGCAGGTCAATTAACAAAGCAGATAAATTAACATCTTGTAAAGGCAAAAGCTGCATGTTTGTAAGAAAAAAATCCATCAAGACATTTATTGTCAAACTATTCACTCAACCATCTTTTGTTTAAAACATCGATTCATTACGGAACAATATGTAAGTGACTGACTGAAGCATTCACTAATTTGATTTGTTACAAAAACAGAAGTGTACAGGTACAAAACAACTGGCTGCCTTTTTGAGTGACTCGCTGGATCCTTCATTCAACTGATTCATTCAGGAACAAAGCATCTGAGTGTCTAAACTGAAGCATTCACGAACACGGATTCACAGGGATAAAACGACTGGCTTTCATTATGAGCGAGTCATTGAATGGTTCATTCAATCGATTCATTCAAAACACTGATTCATTCAGGAACAAAGCATTTGAGTGTCTAACTGAAGCATTCACGAACACGGATTCACAGGGATAAAACGACTGGCTTTCATTATGAGCGAGTCATTGAATGTTCATTCAATCGATTCATTCAAAACACTGATTCATTCAGGAACAAAGCATGTGAGTGTCTAAATGAAGCATTCACGAACACGGATTCACAGGGATAAAACGACTGGCTTTCATTATGAGCGAGTCATTGAATGTTCATTCAATCGATTCATTCAAAACACTGATTCATTCAGGAACAAAGCATGTGAGTGTCTAACTGAAGCTTTCACAAACACGGATTCACAGGGATAAAACGACTGGCTTTCATTATGAGCGAGTCATTGAATGTTCATTCAAAACACTGATTCATTCAGGAACAAAGCATGTGAGTGTCTAACTGAAGCATTCACGAACACGGATTCACAGGGATAAAACGACTGGCTTTCATTATGAGCGAGTCATTGAATGGTTCATTCAATCGATTCATTCAAAACACTGATTCATTCAGGAACAAAACATGTGAGTGTCTAACTGAAGCTTTCACAAACACAGATTCACAGGGATAAAACGACTGACTTTCACGATTCATTCAAAACACTGGGAACAAAGCATTTGAGTGTCTAACTGAAGCATTCACGAACACGGATGGCGACTGGCTTCATTATGAGTGAGTCATTGAATGTTCATTCAATCGATTCATTCAAAACACTGATTCATTCAGGAACAAAGCATGTGAGTGTCTAAATGAAGCATTCACGAACACGATCACAGGGAAAACGACTGGCTTTCATTATGAGTGAGTCATTGAATGTTCATTCAATCGATTCATTCAAAACACTGGGAACAAAGCATGTGAGTGTCTAAATGAAGCATTCACGAACACGGATTCACAGGCGACTGGCTTTCATTATGAGTGAGTCATTGAATGTTCATTCAATCGATTCATTCAAAACACTGATTCATTCAGGAACAAAGCATGTGAGTGTCTAACTGAAGCATTCACGAACACGGATTCACAGGGATAAAACGACTGGCTTTCATTATGAGCGAGTCATTGAATGGTTCATTCAATCGATTCATTCACACTGATTCATTCAGGAACAAAACATGTGAGTGTCTAACTGAAGCTTTCACAAACACAGATTCACAGGGATAAAACGACTGGCTTTCATTATGAGCGAGTCATTGAATGTTCATTCAATCGATTCATTCTAAACACTGATTCATTCAGGAACAAAGCATGTGAGTGTCTAACTGAAGCTTTCACAAACACGGATTCACAGGAATAGAACGACTGGCTTTCATTATGAGCGAGTCATTGAATGGTTCACTCAATCGATTCATTCAAAACACTGATTCATTCAGGAACAAAGCATGTGAGTGTCTAAATGAAGCATTCACGAACACGGATTCACAGGGATAAAACGACTGGCTTTCATTATGAGCGAGTCATTGAATGGTTCACTCAATCGATTCATTCAAAACACTGATTCATTCAGGAACAAAGCATGTGAGTGTCTAAATGAAGCATTCACGAACACGGATTCACAGGGATAAAACGACTGGCTTTCATTATGAGCGAGTCATTGAATGATTCATTCAAAACACTGATTTATTCAGGAAGAAAGCAGGAACTGAAGCATTTTTGACCATGGATTTACTCAGGGACAAAATAAATGGCTGTCTTTACAAGTGAGTCATTGAATATTTCATTCAATTGAATCAAAAAAACGCTTGAATCAAAAAAATGTAATTCAATCAAATAAAATAAATTCAGGAAGGAAACTTGCAACCTCTTGTTCAGAGATGCACAGCTCTGGAATCATTTTCCTTGGTGGAGCAAGAATCAAAACTAATTGGTAAATTTGTGTCAAAACTTAAGTTATTCAATTTATTGTTTACTGATCTGCTGTATAGTACAAATGCTATTGCTTATGTTGAATTGCTTGAATAATACAATTTGTTTCATAACTCACTCTGCAGCTTTTGTGCTAAAGACAGAAATTATTTGTCAAATTGTGTGGCTTAATGAAGAGACTATGACATTACATAAGTGATATTTGATTTTTCCCAGATGGACTATAAAACAAAATAATAATGAAATACAATAAAACCGGCATGCATAGCATCATGGCACAAGTTTTTCACAGAAGAGAACCGCTAGCCTGATCCATTCTGTGTTGCTAGAGAAGTCTATCAGAAGTTGAATAGATTCCTTTAAAAGATTCCCATTAAGGGTTTAGTGGAAATATACTTGTATATTCCCCTTTGTATAAGGTGTGCCTTATAGGTCAAAGTAAAATGGCCCCAGACGGTCTTCACTCAACCAAAGGTGTACTCTATTATTTATCTGCATTATACTCTTACTGCCTTTTGTGCAAGAGAAAATTAGCTCGTGCCGAGACTTTACATCGAGTCATCGATAAAATCTCACCTTCTGGTACATCACCAGATCTGAGCCCAGAGCCTCAGACGTGTGCAGATTGATTTTATTAATGAAGTGCACCGCACTCCAGAAAGCAAACAGATTGATGCTTATCAGTGCAGGGTTCTGACTGATCTGATGGGAGATACTGTATATGCTGCACAAATCGTAGGAATTATTGAAGGCCTGACTCATGTTAGGGGTTAAGCCCAATTCTGCACTGATTTAGCACTCTATAAAAATGCCAGAATTATGAAAATGTTTTTAAAACTGTATAGTTATCATTTATGTTTGTTTCTTCCTCAGAACAGATTTTTAGAAATGAAGCATTGTTCACCAGTGGATCCTCGTCAGTGAATGGGTGCCGTCAGAATGAGATTCCAAACAGCTGATAAAAACATCACAATAATCCACAAGTAATCCACATCACTCCAGTCCATCAAATAATATATTGTGAAGCCAAAAGCTGTGTGTTTGTAAGAAAAAAATCCATCATTAAGACATTTATAACTTCAAAGTGTTGCTACAACATGAGTCATCTATGTTGCGTTCTCCATTGAAAAAGTCATCTGGTCTGAATCAGGAGAGAAATCTGCACAGATCAAGCCAAAACAGCTCTAAACAAATATGTGAGTGGATTTTGATATGAGAGAAACAAGAGATGGACTTTTTCACTGGAGGATGCGTTTTATGGATTATGGACTCGTATTTAGTCAGAAGTGAAGTCAAAAATGTCTTAATGATGAGTTTATTATAAATCTGTAGCTTTTCATTTCAGAAGAGATTCATTAATTAACAGGAGAGCTGTGGATTACTTGTGGATTATTGTGATGTTTTTATCAGCTGTTTGGGCTCTCATTATGACGGCACCCATTCACTGCAGAGGATCCTTTGGTGAGCAAGTGATGAAAAGCACAGCAAATTTTCATTTTTGGGTGAACTATATATAATTTTTTTTACGTTCTCAAGTAAATTGATCTTGAATACTTAGATATTTTTACTGAAAAATAATATGAAAATACTGGCCAAGGAAATGGTTTTACTTCATTACAGGGAGGAATTTTCTGCTGTATGTTTGGATTATTTTGAATGCAGCTTACGTGGAATCCTTGACGTGGGGTTGTTTTTTGAGTTATTTTCTGAAATTAGACATGTATGAGTACCAGAGCCCTGGAAAAATCATTACGCAATTCGCCATAAATACCTCGAGCAAAGATACATTAATTCTTGTTGGCACAGGAAACCTGTACACATCCTGTATGTGTCATCATGCGAGTATATTAGGTTTCTGACAAATAATAATGATATAACGGGATTAAAAGGTGCCGGATGTCACGTTCTGCAGAAATAAGCTGCGCTAAATGATGCCGAGGTTATCTGCCCGAGTCAACAGCAACAGCCAGAGGCACGACCTTAAAGAATGTGTATTGACGGCGTGTCAGAGTTGGAGACCGCTTTGCCCTTTTTGAAGTGCTAATCTGTGAGCATGGCTGCAGAGATCTGGAGCGCTTTCACACCGAGCTTTTGGTTAGCATTCATAAGCTGTTAGGTTGGATGCTGATATTAACACATTAGCATGGATGCTTTAGGAGGGTGTCGAGATAAACACACAACAGCGGAATGTACAGAAAAGACGGCTGAGATGATGTTTTTTTGTTGTTGGATTCAGTACATGTGGGATTTAGATTAACTTTATGTAACAAATAAACAGACGACCAGTTTCTTCTTAAAAAACACTGGCTATGGGAACCACAGCAAGTCATAAAAAAGGAATTAAAATGACAGAATGGACACTTCTCACAAGTCATTTCTGATTTTACAGTAATAAAACCAACCTGGTCTCTTAAAAATACGTGCCTCTGTGCACTTTCTGTGTGACACCGTTTTACGTTCCTTACTGCACGTTTCGCCGCAGTTTCAAAGAGAAATGTCCACTGAGTGGCGCTAAAACACAGGTTAAATACGTGAACCCTGGCACATTTTTATTACGTAGATATAGGTACATATTGCTGTGTTTTTATACGTTGCTACAGGTACATAGAGTGGCGGTTCAGAATTCAAATATCCGGGGTCTGTCTCTAAAAGTTAATGCTCTATCGTGTTGGAAATATGCCCTACACCGGACCCAACCCTAAACCTACCCGATAGTGTTAACAAATGCAAAACTGATATAAAAACGTATTTGTTGATGCAACCATGTCATTTTAACTTCCTTATATGCAGAATTTAACAGCTTTGTTGAACCATGATGACACGGGATTCGAACCAGAGCTTATCGCCTCCTAAATACGTATCCGTACTCCGTGAGCTACCGAACAAACTTACTGTCTATGCAAACCCATAGATATGAGGCTGCATATGTGCGATGCTAATGTTCAAAAGCATCAGTTTCAAATCTCCCTACATATTAATATTGTTTTGAAGTCATAACATGAAATTCTTCAAGTAATTGTGCGAAAAGTATTAATCGCTTTATTAATCAAAACTCTGTAGATTTGTGTGAAAAGGTGTCAGAGTTTTACTGCCTCTAGTGTTTGTTTCTTTTGTAAACTGCAGTAATATGTAGTTATTGGTACGTATTTTGTGTCTCGCTAAAAAGTGCACCCAGGTACATAAATGCCACGAGACCAGGTAGTAATAAACATATTTTGTAGTAAAAATAAGTAAATATGATTAAAAAAAATGTATAGTCATAAATATAGTAATCTTGGTCCATTGATCCACCTCAGTTTGGTTCACTAGGCTACACAATCATGGGGAAGACTGCTGATCTGACAGTTGTCCAGAAGACAATCATTGACACCCTTCACAAGGAGGGTAAGACACAAACATTCATTGCCGAAGAAGCTCACCGGGGGGGGGGGGGGGGGGACTGACGCATTGCTGTCACCAGAGTGCTGTTATCCACAGATCATTAGTTGAGTGGAAGGAAAAAGATCTTCCGCACAACCAACCGATGCCGCAGCCTTCAATCCAACCGCAGCCTTGTCAAGCAAAACTTTACGAATCGATTCAAGAATTTGGGTGAACTTCACAAGGAATGGACTGAGGCTGGGGTCAAGGCAGCGCCGCATCAAGAGCACCACACACAGACGTGTCGAGGAATTTGTTTTCATAGCCGCTGGCCAGAGCGTCTTACACCTGTCGTCAGAGGCGTCTTACCTGGGCTAAAATGAAATCATCTTGAAGAACTGGACTGTTGCCCAGTGGTCCAAAGTCCTCTTTTCAGATGAGAGCAAGTTTTGTATTTCATTTGGAAACCACCCGGTAGTCCTAGAGTCTGGAGGAAGGGTGGAGAAGCTCATAGCCCAAGTTGCTTGAAGTCCAGTGTTAAGTTTCCACAGTCTGTGATGATTTGGGTGCAATGTCATCTGCTGGTGTTGGTCCATTGTGTTTTTTGAAAACCAACGTCATTGCACCCGTTTACCAAGAAATGTTGGAGCACTTCATGCAAAGAAGCTTCCTTCTGCTGACCAGCTTTAACAGAAAGTTAAAGATGCACAACCAACGAGAGAACCGCAGCCTGATTTCATTTCCAGCAGGATTTGGCACCTGCCCACACTGCCAAAAGCACCAAAAGTTGGTTAAATGACCATGGTGTTGGTGTGCTTGACTGGCCAGCAAACTCGCCAGACCTGAACCCCAGAGAATCTATGAGTATTGTCAAGAGGAAAATGAGAAACAAGAGACCAAAAAATGCAGATGAGCTGAAGGCCACTGTCAAAGAAACCTGGGCTTCCATACCACCTCAGCAGTGCCACAAACTGATCACCTCCATGCCACGCCGAACTGAGGCAGTAATTAAAGCAAAAGGAGCCCCAACCAAGTATTGAGTACATATACAGTAAATTAACATACTTTCCAGAAGACCAACAACTCACTAAATTTTTTTTTTTTTTTATTGGTCTTATGAAGTATTGTAATTTGTTTGCAAGACACTGCATAGACACCACTGAGGCAAAGGTGAGAAAAATACATTTCATTCACGCAAACATTTTTATCTAGCAAGACCGCTAGATGCTGCTGCACCTCTGAGAGAGAACGAGCGAGCAATAGAGAGAGAGAGAGAGAGAGAGAGATAAAGACTCCCCAGACCGTAGAGAGCGTGCCAAGAGCACGCATATAAATAAATAAACCAACTCATGTTTCAGGTGTATTAAAATACATGCTGTGTATTAAGAGAAGCCTTATGTTAGTGGTAAGTGAGTGGCTGTATATTGGGCAAGTGTTGCACGCTGGGACAGGCTGCGGATCGTCTAACCGTTCGGCCACACAGATCATTAGCACACATGCCTGCCAGAAGGGATGAGTTAAGGCCAGAACTGCGATTCGCTTGGGTCTCATTGCTCAACACTCGTCCAAGCTCGACAACAGCTAGACACAGAGTCCGAGCACTGGGCATCATTCACTACATGTGCCATGGCTCCACACGTGGGTTCCCAGTAAATATGCAGCTCCTCGATGACGTGATGTTCTGGGCTAAAGCATTTGAGAGGTTTAAAGAAATACTTCAAAGCCTAAAATAAAACAAACATCACCTGTTAGTCATCCTCATGTCATTCCAAATGCGTATGCTTTTATTTCTTATTATGTGTAAAAAATCATGTCATACAGGTTTGGAATGTCTTGAGGGTGGGTGAATGTATTTGCAGTCAGAAAGTGGGAAAAGACAGTGTATTATTCAGTCGTAGCACTCATTTAGAAACACTTCTGTAACAGTCTAGAAAACAACAACATCTGAGACGTCATTGTGTTATCCGTGGAAAAGCATGCTTATTTTTCTGTGAATGTGTCACTGTAATTACTGCGCCAGTTCAAAAACACTCCAAAATATGGCGGTATCTATTCAGAGCAGAGAAAAAAGCCATAAATTGATTTCCATGTAATGTAGTCTAATTAATTCAACTACAAGTCTGTTCTTTGCTAAATCAAAATTAACTGGTTTGGTAGAGTAAGCTACAACTTTTTTCAAAGTATCTAGTTTCTAATAATTATAGTGCAACAAAATAATGAATTAACCCACAAGAGCATGAACATTACAGTGATTTTACCATGGTAAAAAAGCAGAACAACCTAAACCCATGGTAAAGAAAAAACAACCTATTATTCGGCCTTCAGTGGTTTATCGCATCTATACAATGAAAATGTGATTAAATACAGACATGTTTAAACAAATAAATAGTTGTATTAACAATACAACAACAGTGGATTTTGAAAAATTAACAATTATGCTATCTTGTGCATTTAATTATATAATTCAACATGTTTGCTATTTTTCTGTAATTTTAATTTTGATTCGAGATAATTATTCTGGATGATCAATCGATAGTTCACAATAATTTTTTATGTTTTAATTAATAAATGTTTTGTTTAATGCTTTTCATAATAACAATAACACATTTTCAGTTTATTTATTGGAGCTCTGGCTACATAACTTAAACAGAACTGTCTGTTTCATATCAAATGGATATAAATGTGCCTGTAACAGCACACCGGTGGAGTTTAGCCTCTGGACTCCTTTTCACTTAAAATAGGAGGAAATGTTTGGTGGGTACAATCCATCATTGTGGTAGTAAATGTGCTCGGCACCATTTAGACCTGATAGTTCTCCGGCTCACTAGGGAATACAAGCAGGACCCATCATTGCTGGCCAGGTCTACATGTGACTTTCAACCTTCAAAATTCCCCTGCAACTGCCCTCTATTAGAAAGTTTAGGAGATGACATGTCCCAATTTATAATGATTTTATTCCCAGCTGAGTTTTTTTTCTATGCTATGAGATTCATGCCTACGTAATGATATGTTAAAGAATAACAGGAAAATTCATTACGGAGAAGACAGCAAAGGGCATGCAATAATCATAGCAAACAAAAGAACCTTTTCAAATGATTGCTATGTTGAAGGATTGTTCAGATGATTTCAGTGCAAGATATTTTCTGATGTTATTGCCATTGTTACCGGAGAGTCAGTATGATTTTATGTTTTCTCTTTCTGCTGTGGCATGCTAATGCACATAATTAGGGCCCGAGCACTGCAGAGCGAGGACCCTATTGGAATTGCTCCCTTTCTTCTTCTTCTCCAACATGAATCACATTTCTGAGGGCCTAAACATGCTAAAAAACTCACAAAACTTTGCACACGCATCAGAAATGACGATAATTTACATCTGATATAAGTTTCCGAGGTGGGTGCAGTAAAATGGCTCGATAGCGCCACCTATAACATTTTAACAAAATGCCCCTCGAGCTATGTTTCATGTACGGTATGTGTAGGAAAATCGTTAGACACATGTAACACACCAATACCTACAACAAATGATCTTGGTACAACATCCGAAACCCAACAGGAAGTCAGCTACTTTTATTACCATGATTTTTTGTGTAGTTTTTGCCATTTTCAGGCCTCATACTTAAACTCCTCCTACAGTTTTAATCGGATCATCTTCAAATTGTGTGAGTTTGATCATAATGTCTTTGCGATGCTAAATTGCGAATATCCTGAGTTGTCATCCCTGGCAGCCTGACAAATTTAGATGTTTCGCCATGAAACAGGAAGTTGCTGTAAGTCTGGCAAACAATGTCTGATCCAGCTGGCAACAGGAAGTGACATGTTTAACACTGTTATGACTCCTAGCAACATAATAAAAAGTGTCAGCAAGTGTTAAATAGGCTAGAAACAAGCTAAAACATGTTAGCAACACTTAGCTAAGTGCTAAAGCATGCTATCAATGCAATGAAAGATGAAGTTACTGTAACTCAGACATGCAATGTCCGATCTGCTCCAAACTTCACATATTTGATTAGAGTCCTGGCCTGAACAATTCTACATGCCAATATTCAGTTATAGGCATAGCGCCATCTACTGTCAACAGGAAGTGTCATCTAACACCATGTGATGCACTATTAGCAACACACTAAAATAAGCCATTGAGTGTTAAACATGATAAAAACATGCTCAAACGTGTAAGAAACAATAAGTGCTAAAGCATGCTGTCAATGCCATGAAACATAGGAAGTTGTTGTAACTCATACATACAATGTCCAAACAATTCACATGTTTGATAAGAGTCCTGGCTTGAACACATCTAAAGGCTAATATTCAGTTATAATCATAGCGCCACCTGCTGGCAACAAGAACTGACTTGTTTTACAATAATGTAAACATGCAATGTCCGATCTGCCCCAAAATTCACACGTTTGATAAGAGTCCTGGCTTGGACACATCTAAAGGCTAATATTCAGTTATAATCCCTGTTGAAAAACCAGCATATGCTGGTTAGGTAGGTTTTGAAGCATGGATGCTGGTTTGAGCTGGCTTAAGCTGGTCATGTGCTGGTCATAATCTGGTTTAAGCTGGTCATGTGCTGGTCCTAAGCTGCAGCTAAAGACCAGCGTAAACCAGCATCCATGCTTCAAAACCTACCTAACCAGCATGTGCTGTTTTTTTAACAGGGGTCATAGCACTACTGACTTGGAAATTACTTGTTTTACATTAAGTTAAACACGTGATGTCTAATCTGCACCAAAATTCACATGTTTGATACGAGTCCTGGCCTGAAGACATCTACATTATAAAAGACATTATAGACACTCATTATAAAAACCCAGGCAAATCGATAAACCCCTTAAGGCTTTTATGGGTCCTTACATAGTTTTTATACTTAATGGCAATAACCTGTAATTTAGATTGTGTCTCGGGTGAGTAACTTTTATGCTGCAAGGATTCTTTAAATGCAACAAAAGTGACCTTAAAGCCATTTTTATTTAACAAAAGATTAAAATGACATCCCATCCTACATTTTTGCCCATTTAATATCCATTTTCACTTGAAAATATATCACACGGCACGAGTAAAATGGGTTGCGAGCGGTACTTCACGAGTTGACCCTAACTAAGCATTTACAACAGAGTTAAAAGGCCCTGCTGACTTCTGTAACAGTGAAAACCAAGTTTACAGCCTCGTCTCTTGTGTCTCCAGCTCTCTCTTCCCCGAAGCCCGAGATCTTGGAAGTGATGTCAAATGCCAGTTGAACCAGTCATGCAAGCCGCTCGCTCTTGGCTCCGCATACCAAATGCACCCTCAGCCGCTTCATGTGGGACCGGCTTCGGTGACCCCTCTTAGCGTCTGATCAAATGGCTGGCGAGTCACGTCCCCTGAAGCATTCCTTGTGAAGATCGGGGGCCCACCGTTAGCAGGCCGAGCCGTGTGAAGATCTGAGCCTCGGATAGGTCAGAGCTCCTCATTAGGACTACTTGTTCTCGCACTACTTCCTCCCTAAGGGAACGAGTGGCGTTGTGTTAATGCGCTCCTCTCATGCTGCTATAGATTAGACGTGTGGAGTAGATTTGGCTAATTGGACGGGGGATTACGCAGCGTGATCTTTCAATGTTTTGTGTTATTCGCAGTCAGGAAAATGTCCCCTGGCGTTCTGTACACAAACTACATGCGAGTGGCATTTCGTCCGAGATGATATTTGACTGAGAAAATCCTGAGCTATGATATCTGCTCACCAGAAATCAATTGGACTCCAAGTTTGTTTGCATGTGGGTTTTGACATGAAATACTTGACATGTGCTGTGGTGTGACATGCTAAATGCCATCTAAAATCATATTAAACTGGATTCTAGTACAGTTTTTGTCTATTAAATAGGTTTTTAACTCATTAAAGAGACTATATGGAATGTGTAAACCAGTCATAAGTTGCACGGGTATATTTGCAGCAATAGCCAACAATACATTGTATGGATCAAAAGGATATTAAGCAAACATCATGTTCCATTAATATATTTTGTAAATTTCCTACTATACATATATCAAAACCAAATTTTTGATTAGCAATATGCATTACTAAGAACTTCACTTTGTATTCAATATTTAGATTTTTTGCACCCTCAGATTCTAGATATTCAATTAGTTATATCTCAGCCAAATATTGTCAGATCCTAAAAAAACATACATCTATGGAAAACGTATTCAGCTTTCAGGTGATGCATACATTTCAATTAAAACAAATTCACCCTTATGACTGGTTTTGTTGTCCCGGGTCACATATACAGTACAATATATAAAATCGCACTGTATAGCTTATAGTTTACGATTTTGTATATTTGTATTTAAACAGTGTTGGGGGTAATGCATTACAAGTAACGCAAGCTACGTAATAATATTACTTTTTTCAAGTAACTAGTAAAGTAACAAATTACTTTTTAATTTACAAGAAAATATCTGAGTTACTTTTTTCCGATTTATTGCCGACAGTGCGCTGTGTGAACATTATCTTACTGTAGTTCAAAAGAATTAATGTCATTAATTCATCCCACTCGCAAAAAACTGATTCATTATTCATCAAAATGAATTAAAACTTAGAATATGATGCAAAACCTGCAATAATTAAATATGTTAAATAACACAAATGTGTCCAATCCCATTTTATTAAGCGATGTGTTTGCTGCTGACCTTTGATGATCCAGTTCAACCATACTAATAAGCAAATGTGACTTTAGATAAACTAACAATTGTACTTTATTTTTTTATTGCTTTAAGAGTTTTGAACTTCTTCTCCTGCGTTCTACTGTCTACAGATGTGAATGTACTTTTCCTTCAGCCTGAGGTTTATTCATTACACTTTTTGGTGTGAAAGGCTTTTACATTTGCTATAAATAGAACTTATTGTATTAAAAACAAACAATCAAGCCCTGCTCATATTTAAAAAGTAACGCCAAAGTAACGTAACATTACTTTCCATAAAAAAGAAACAAAATAATGTAATTAGTTATTTTTTGGGGAGTAACGCAATATTGTAATGCATTACTTTTAAAATAACTTTCCCCAACACTGAATATAAACAGCCTTTGGCGCTTTGGATAAAAGTGTGCAAATGTAATGTAAATTGTTTTTAATGTATTTGTATATAAAAAAAGAGATTTCACAATATTACAATTTATGGTATTTTTTAATAAAAAAATCCAGCCTTGGTGAGCAGAAAAGACATCTTTCAAAACAATTTAACAATTCATACTAAAACCCAAACCCTTAACTTAATCAGGATCATGTCCGTATTCATTGATATTTATTGGAGTTTCCAGTGTGTTTAGAATGAAAATGCCACAGCAAACCAGTTTTCTTCTCGGCACTCAAACTCCTGAAATGAGCACAGCAGCCACTGGACGTCCCGATTAAGAGCAGGACTAAGCAAGTTACCATCACAATGTCAAATCTCTTCTATAAACACGCGCATGTATCCAGATGAGACGCTCCTCACATTGCACTGTCTAGTCATCTGCTTTCTCATGAAAGCGCCAGTGAACCGAGTGACACTGCTAAGGCCGACCCTCCACATTAATTCAGCGCTTTTTACAGCCCGTCTTCTTGACGTTCCCTGCCAAGAGCTGAAAGCCAACTCCAACAGGATGAGCTGCGAGTGATGTAGCCTCTTTCTTTTTAGTGCCTGTCACTGTGGCGCTCGTATATCAGCGCAGAGCTTTAACGTTTGGCTGAACGTTTTAATTACAGACACTTTTGCTAGCAAAACAGTAGCAGTTAAGCATGTGAGAAGAGAAAACAACTGCTTTGTTGTGAACGCCACAGCGTTGACTAAATTATCTGGTTTCGCTTTACAGCTTTCGACACTGTTGATCAAAACACTTTAAGGGGTATTTCACCCAAACATGAAACGTGTCTATTTGTTAGATGAGTTTGTTTCTTCATTGGATCAGATTTGGAGAAATGTAGCATTCCGTCACTTGCTCACCAATGGATCATCTGCAGTGAATGGGTGCCGTCAGAATGAGAGTCCAAAAGTAATCCACACCACTCCAGTCCATCGGTTAATGTCTTAAAGTGAAAAGATGAGTGTTTGTAGAAACAAACCCATCATTAATACATGTTTAACTTCAAACCGTTGCTTCTGACCAAAATATGAGTCCATCATCTATAATAACGCTTCCTCCAGTGTTAAAAAAGTGCACCTCCTGTTGTCCTCTTACATAAAAATCCACCAACATATTTGTTTAGATCTGTTTTGCACTGTTGTGGCTTGTAAACAGTGCTCGATCTGTGCATATTTCTATCCTGATTCAGAACAAAAGACTCTTTTGTATTGGAGGAAGCGTTATTATGGATTATGGACTTATTTTGGAGTTAAAATGCATTAATGATAGCTTTGTTTCTTAGCTGTTCAATACATTAATTGATGGACTGGACTCTGGAGTGATGTTGGTGGTGGTTGAGGAGACCCCCCCCTTCTATGTAAAGTGCTTTGAGTACCCAGAAAGGCGCTATATAAATGTAACAATTTATTATTATTATTATGTGGAATACTTGATTATTTTGGTGTTTTATCAGCTGATTGGACTCTCATTCTGACGGCACCCATTCACTGCAGAGGATCCATTGCTGAGCAAGTGATGTAATGCTACATTTCTCCAAATCTGATGAAGATAAACACTCTTCCTAATCTTGGTTGGCCTGAGGGTGTGTAAAGTTTTAGCACATTTTCATTTTTGGAGAACTATTACTTTAATTGATCGACTACAGAAGTGGACTGGCCCTTGAGGCAGATTTAAATAGGTTTAGATCTATCTGTCTGTCTAGTACAGTGTTACTCATTGCGCGGCTCGCGAGCCTCATGCGGCTCGCCAAGCTTTACTTTGTGGCTCGCATGACAGTAAATAATATGATGATATGATCATGCAGTCAATACAGATATTTCATAAAAACATTAAAAACAAGCAGAGCTATAACATGAAAGTGTTGAACATAACCCATTAAAAAACTCACACCATGTCTAAACTGGACGCAAGTTGCCCGATCCGACAAAAGACAATAGAACCCATCAAAGTACGTGAGCGGAGTGGAGCGGTGTAATTTTGAATGGAGGGAGGAGCGTATTTTTTAAAAGTCGGAGCGACGTGGTTTTCACTCGCTCCACCACCGCTCCATCACGAGTAGGCTTCAATTCATGCCAACGGCCCGTAATATAACTGCATATTTAGCAAGAATTCACATGTTAAACATATTTCGCTTGCTTGATAGAGATTGATCACTCAAATAAAAAGAATGTGAAGGCTATGGTGACATGAGCTGATGTTAGCTTAGTTCTCAAGGAATTTGTAACTTTGTTCCTTCTGATAGGCTACTGAATATTTCCAGGTGAAAGCATGATTTAAAAAGTTACAACACTTATTAACAAGCAATCGCTCTCTCAATAATGCATTAAAACAAATGTAATCTTACAGTGCTCCTTCATCTGTGTCTGATTTCGAATGAGCAGAAATCTAAGAAATGAAGCGATAATAGTAAAATAACTGACGAAAACGTACTGATCTTTTCATCAGAAACAAAATTGGCACTGCAAAAAGCAGCAATTATACCTTTTAATGTTGATTTTAGCTTGTCATGTGGTAGGAAAAAAAGTTTGCACACTTCCAATAAGCCACTTTGAAACTCTCCTGTTATTTTATTTATTGTATTACCATCTCTTCTTTTAATATATGTTATGAACAGAACTGTGATATTTCAAACATACTGAAATACTTTAGACGCGGAAATGGTGAACCCGGAGCGGAGCTGGAGCAGAGTGATTATTAAATGCTCGGAGAGGAAATTGTTGGCGCTCCACTCCGCTCACATACTCTGGAACCCATGTTGTCTACACTGGATGCGGCGCGATGCGACACGATCCCCATCAGTAAACTGATGCCTCGTTCCATTTATGAAGAACTGTACTGGCAGTTCAAATGATTTGTAACTGTCGCGTTTTCGCGTCAAGTGTAGACAGACTTTTAGCGCAGCGGGCGCGGCATGACAACTGTCTGGTCTGGTGTAGACACGGTCAGACAAGGTCTGCTCTATTACAAATAATTTATATTTAAAAAAAATATATACTAGATGGAAATATAGACTAGAGATTACATTTACATTTATGCATTTAGCAGACGCTTTTATCCAAAGCGACTTACATTGCATTCAAGTTACAGTTTTAAATTTTTTTTATCAGCTCTTGCTTTCCCTGGGAATCGAACCCATGATCTTGATGTTGCTAGCGCCATGCTCTACCATTTGAGCTACAGGAAATGTAAAGGAGATATTTACATTTGCTCTGTCCTATGTCCATGACACTGACTCACTGCGGAGTTGCCAGTTTTAATCTTAACAGCTCTTAACGCCAAATGGTTAGATAATAATATACATGATACATTTACATTTATGCATTTAGCAGACGCTTTTATCCAAAGCGACTTACAATTGCATTCAGGCTATACATTTTTCATCAGTATGTGTGTTCCCTGGGAATCGAACCCACAACCTTTTGCGCTGCTGACGCAATGCTCTACCACTGAGCCACACATGATGGCTATAGTATTGAAAAAATAATAACTTGAGGTCTTCCCAGCATTAAGGTAAACCTGTTTTTTTTTTTTTAAATCATCTTGTCCAAGTTACAAATTTGACTGGTAAATGATAAAGAATGATAGCCCCTTTTGTATTGCATTGCATTGCATATCAGGGATGACAGATTAATAAAAAGACATGCTATTTATGACTGGATGTAACTTTTGATACTTCGCGGTAAAAGTGGCTCTCCGATTGACTTTGCCCTATCAGTGCGGCTCCCATGAAAAAAATAGTGAGGACCACTGGTCTAGTAGAAAAGTATGTCTTTTGATCAGCTAATTTGATAATAACTGATGTGCACAGCTACATATTTTTCAAATATGTGGCGTAAAGGTCAAATAAATCCATTTTCATGTTTATGCAGACCAAAAAAAATGTGTCCAACAGTAATTGTTTTGAAATGTATTGTTGAAGGTGATTGATTTGTTACAAGCAGTGTTTTAAAGGGCATACACTTACACTTAGAGACACAACTTCTCACATTTCCACACAATATGAAGCAGCACAACTGTTTTCAAGATTGCTAATCATAGTGAATGTTTCTTGAGCAGCAAATCAGTATATTAAAATGATTTCTGGCAGATCGTGTGACACGGAAGACTTGAGTAATGATGCTGAAAATTCAGCTTTGCATCAATTTTTTTTATATTTACAGCAAGTAATTTCAACCATACTGGCAAGGTTGTTAGGTATTGTGAGCATATTAACATGAACACCACAAAAATCCATTTAAATAAACACAAGAACAATAAAGGACACAATTATGATGAGAAGTCCAGAAAGAAGATATTTTCACTATGCTCAAATCTCTTGCCCTGAATACCAAGACCCTCATTATTGAAAACACTGTGTACGGTTTGATCCAAATGTGAATTTTGAGCTCCCTGTTGGGCTTTTCTTCTTTAAATAAACGTGTTCGTTGTTCCCCCCTGGAGCATGGAAATGATAGATTGATGTATGTTTTGTTAATATTAAAACAGTCAAGTGTTATACGCTCCTGTCTTGTGTTCCAACCAAACTCAAGCTACATTACAAACTATTCTAAACACTGCAGCACAAACACAGACAAAGAACAACTGGGTCCTTTCATTTACATTTATGACATTTCAACATTGACATTACATTTTTTGTCACATGTGTTCCCTGGGAATCGAACCCACAACCTTTGCCTATTCTACCACTGAGCCACAGGAACAATTTCATATTAATTACACAAAAATTTTGCATACATATTAATTCTGCCGTTCAAAATAAGTCTCTTATGCTGAGCTATGCTGTTTGTTTAAAAAATACAGTAAAAATATTATAATTGGGAAATATTATTATCAGTTTTGAAAACAGTTGTGCTGCTTCATATTTTTGCGGAAACTGTGATACATTTTATTTTTCAGGATTATTTAATGAATAGAAAGTTCAAAAGACCAGCATTTATTTGAAATATAAATATTTTGTAACATTATAAATGTCTTTACGGTCACTTTTGAACAGTTTAATGTATCCTTTTTAAATAAAAGTAATAATTTAGTTTGTTTTAAAAATCTAATAAAACATAACAGAACAGTCTGTCACTAATATTGCTGGAAAATTACAAACCCTTATGGAAAATAATTGACTTTTGGTTGCTTTTATCTGCTGCAAATGGCCCATTATCTTCATATTGATTCATCTCTCTAATGATGTCTTAGTATTCTATTAATTTAATAATTCATCTGTATTTCTATCTTCTCTACATGTTGTGTTTTTTACATCGTATTCATCGTTTCTTTTGCTGTGCTACTTGTGGAAACCGTCTGTTGCATTATTTGCACGTAAATGTTTCTGTGGATAGGAATATAGTTGGAGGTTGGCTGAGAATATCTCCAGCATCTGTGGAAAGGTTACGCGTGCTGAGGTTTCATTGTCTGCTGGGTTGTTTGTGTCAAAAAGAGGATTTGGGTAAAAGGTTGTCTGTCTGAAAATTTCTCAACTATGAACACGATGATAAGCCTGCGAGGAACGTTCCAGATAAAGCGATTCCCCATGCAGCTGGACTCCCAAATCCGGTTTATCTATGCAACATGGCTATGAATGTAATGCGGTTAGAGTATACTGACATATCCATTTCCATGATAAATGCATGACGCACCCCGTGTATAAGATCAGAGCAGTGATCCATCAACCAGCATGTCAGCAATTCATAGGAAGCGTTAATCTACGTTAAATATGAAAGCGCTGAACTGAATGGATGACATAGCTGCGGCGTATCAACATAAAGATGCTTTCAGGATCTTCCCAAAGGTTCTGCGCACACATGAAACAAGTCAGTGCTGCTTGGTTGTGAGCTATTTATTATTCATGCAAAAAAAAAAAAATCCTAGACTGCTAGAACAGAGGGGTCAGACCCAGAGGAAGCGCACACATAGCCTCCCATGATCCCGCTGAACTAAACGCCTCATATTCTGCTCCAGAAATGACGTAACATGCTCGCGTGAAGCAGTTCCTCTCATCTGTCAGAAGAACACATTAGCATGATGCTCAAAGGAAACCCAGAACACCTGCTTTCTGGTTGCATTTATTTCTGATACTTAAAGGCAAATAGTGTACATGCATTGGGCACTTTCATTAAAACAAGGCGTTTTTGCTTATCAAAGTGCCAGATGGTCAAGGTTTCGGTGACCTGTGGGACTTTCATTTAATATACAGTATGATTCGATGTTTTTCCTTACTTCATTGGTAATATTTATCGTTCTCAACTCTCAAGTATAGTCAAGGTTTTTTCTATGCCAAATTACAATATTTCCTTTTTGCACTTCAAGTATCAGAATCACAGCCAAACTGAACTGTCAGTTTAATATCGCATCGCTATTTAGTAATTTAATCATCTTCCACAACATTTCACATATAATTATGACTTAATTCATAAATTAGTATGATTTAATTCGGTCTTCACACATGCTGTATACTTACATGGTGTAAATACGTAATTAAATATACTCATTACTAAATACACTCACTGGTCACTTTATTAGGTACACCTTGCTAGTAGCGGGCTGGACCCCCTTTTGCCTTCAGAACTGCCTTAATTCTTCGTGGCATAGATTCAACAAAGTGTTGGAAACATTCTTCAGAGATTTTGGTCCATATTGTCATGATAGCATCACGCAGTTGCTGCAGATTTGTCGGCTGCACATCCATGATGTGAATCTCCCGTGCCAGCACATCCCAAAGGTGCTCTATTAGATTGAGATCTGGTGATTGTCTAGACCATTTGAGTAAAGTGAACTCATTGTCATGTTCAAGAAACCAGTCTGAGATGATTTGAACTTTGTGACATGATGCATTATCCTGCTGGAAGTAGCATCAGAAGATGGGTACACTGTAGTCATAAAGGGATGGACATGGTCAGATACAATACTCAGGTAGGCTGTGGTGTTTAAACGATGCTCAATTGTTACTAAGGGGCCCAAAGTGTGCCAAGAAAATATCCCCCCCACACCATTACACCACCAGCACCAGCCTGAACCGTTGAGACAAGGCAGAATGGATCCATGCTTTCATGTTCTTTACGTCAAATTCTGACCCTATCATCTGAATGTTGCAGCAGAAATCGAGACTCATCAGACCAGGCAACGTTTTCCAATCTTCTATTGTCCAATTTTGGTGATCCGGTGTGAATTGTATCCTCCGTGTCCTGTTCTTAGCTGACAGGAGCGGCACCCGGTGTGGTCTTCTGCTGCTGGAGCCCATCTGCTTCAGGGTTCGACGTGTTGTGTGTTCAGAGATGGTATTCTGCATACCTTGGTTGTAATGAGTGATTATTTGAGTTACTGTTGCGTTTCTAGCATCTCTAACCAGTCTGCCCATTCTCCTCTGACATCAACAAGGCATTTTCATCCACACAACTGCCGCTCACTGGATATTTTCTCTTTTTCGGACCATTCTCTGTAAACCCTAGAGATGGTTGTGTGTGAAAATCCCAGTAGATCAGCAGTTTCTGAAATACTCAGACCAGCCCGTCTGGCATCAACAACCATTCCACATTCAAAGTCACTTAAATCCCCTTTCTGATGCTCGGTTTGAACTTCAGCAAGTTGTCTTCTTCTCATGTTAATGGCGGTTGGCAAACCAACTAAAATGGTGCATTCCCGCCACCTACTGGATAGGAGTGTGGAGCGCATAATGTTTAGGAAGTTGGATAACAATAATACAAGTAACTAAAATTAATCCATTTTTAAATAAATAACAAATATAACAAAAATGTAACTAAATACTACTACAATCTCTTAAATTCTATTTATCATTCTTGTTTATTTTAAGAAAAAAAAATAATTCATGGAATATTCTTGATTGCTTTGGGCCATTTCCTAATATAACCTGAGGTGGCGCTGCTGAGTCCAGTCGCCTGTGAATTAGCTTTTGTGCTTTTATGTGTTTTTTTTACTTCTCATCTTACACGTGTAACGTCTACAATGATTATGTACGACAAAATAACACTTTTGGACATTGGACAGCGCTACACTAACCTGTTCCAGGACACTTTACCCACGGATCCAGCGTGGCCATTGGAGATACTTCGGAACACCGAGGTTAACAAAGGCCACCTCAATAACCCCAGGAGGCGAAAGAAACACAGCGGGAAACATGCTGGAATTCGTAACAGACTGAGGAAAAGGGCTCACAGTCCTCCTCTACCGAGTATTCTGCTCGCTAATGTCCAATCCTTGGAGAATAAGATGGACGATCTTAGAGCCAGGATAAGTTTCCAACGGGACATTAGAGATTGCAACATCCTTTGTTTGACCGAAACATGGCTCACGCCGACGGTCCCGGACACCGCTGTAACGCCGTCTGATAACTTTTCTGTTTTACGGATGGACAGGACAGCCGAGGCCGGAAAACCAAAGGTGGTGGAGTGTGTTTCTTTATTAACAAAAAATGGTGCGACCCCAGGGATATCTCCATTCTGTCGCGTTCCTGCTCGCCTCATCTGGAGCATCTCTCCATCATCTGCGCCCATTCTATCTGCCCCGGAATTTTCATCAGTCATCGTTACTGCCGTTTATATACCACCACATGCAGATACTAGCTTGTCTTTGTCCAGCTCCACGACGAGCTCAGCGGATATATAAACAAACATCCTGATGCTGCATGTATCGTCGCGGGGGACTTTAACAAAGCCAACCTCAAGAAGGTAATGCAGAACTTTTATCAGCATATATCCTGTCCAACCAGAGGACTGAATACTCTCGATCATTGCTACACCCAGTTCAAAAATGCCTACAAAGCCCACTCACTGCCGGCTTTCGGAAAATCAGACCATGTCGCCATCTTCCTCACACCGGAATACAAACAACGGATTGTCCAAGCCCCCCGGTGGAGAGAGAAGTGACACGCTGGTCCGCCCACTCTGAAGCTACGCTATAGGCGTCGCTTGATGACGTCGACTGGGACATGTTCCGGGCGAGTTCATCTGACGTCAGCAAATTCACGGATGTAGCATTAAGCTTTGTCTTCACGCTAACCGAACAGGCCACTGAAACGGTAACAATAAAGACTTTCTCTAATCAGAAACCGTGGGTGGACAGAACAATCCGTGATGCGGTTAACCATCGCACTGCCGCATACAACGCCGGTATTTTGTCAGGAAACATGAGTGAGTACAAGGCATCATGCTACTCTCTCCATCGGGCAGTTAGAGCCGCAAAACGCCGGTACAGTGAGAAAATTGAGTCACATTTCCAGCTCAATGACTCTCGACGCATGTGGCAAGGACTAAAGACCATTTGTTCCTCTGGAAATAACTCCTCCGCAGAGGTGAGAGCAGATCCGTTGCTGGCCGAAGAATTAAACACCTTCTACAGCCGCTTTGAATGTAACGGCGGCGCGACTCTGCCGATCAGCGCGTCAGAAAGCGGCAGACAGAGCAGCGATGATTATGCTATCACCTTTTCAGAGGACGACGTTCGGAGGGAACTAAGGAGAGTGAATGTCAGGAAAGCAGCAGGACCTGATGGGATTACTGGCCGTGTTCTGAGGTCCTGTGCTGATCAGCTTGCTGGTTTGTTTACTTCCATCTTTAATGAGTCCCTTGCTACCTCTGTTGTTCCCACCTCATTTAAAAAATATGTCATAATCCCTGTGCCTAAGAACAGTAAACCCTCTTGCCTGAATGACTATCGCCCAGTTGCCCTCACATCGACAGTCATGAAGGTTTTTGAGAGACTCTTAAAGAAACACATTTGCTCCTCCATCCCTGCTACTTGGACCCTCTTCAGTTTGCCTATCGGCCAAATAGGTCTACTGATGATGCCATCTCCCAGGTCCTGCATTCATCCCTCACACACATTGACAGTAAAAATGGCAACTATGTCAGGCTGCTATTCATAGACTATAGCTCAGCTTTCAACACTATAGTCCCCACCAAGCTAGCTGTCAAACTCTCAGACCTCGGCCTAAACACTTCACTCTGTGACTGGATTCAAGATTTCCTCACCGCCAGACCACAAGTGGTGAAAGTCGGCCAGTTCACCTCCAACTCCATAACCCTGAACGTAGGAGCCCCACAGGGCTGTGTCCTGAGCCCCCTGCTCTACTCTCTCTACACACACGACTGTGTGTCCTCTCACAGCTCCACTTCTATTGTCAAATTTGCTGATGATACTGTGGTTCTGGGCCTCGTTTCCAACAATGATGAGGCCGCATACTTGCAGGAGGTGGAGAGACTCACATCATGGTGCCAGGACAACTGTCTCTCTCTGAACATGAGCAAAACCAAAGAGCTGATTGTGGACTTCAGGAAGAGACAGCAGCAGCCCTACACTCCTCTCATGATCAGTGGGACCCCTGTGGAGAGGGTGAGCAGCTTCAAGTACCTCGGTGTAAACATCTCCGAGGACCTGACTTGGACTGCACACATCCAAACACAGATCAAGAAAGCCAGGCAAAGACTGTACCATCTGCGACAGCTGAGAAAATTCAGGGTCTCACCAGCTATCCTGAAAACTTTCTATTCAGGCGCCATAGAAAGTGTTCTGACTCAGTGCATCTCAGTGTGGTATAATAATGCCACAAACCAGGACTGCAAAGCTCTACAGAGAGTCGTGCGCTTAGCTGAGCGCATCTCAGGGTCTGCTCTCCCCTCTCTGCAGGTCATCTACCTCAAACGCTGCAAAAGCAGAGCTGCTAAAATAATCAAGGACTCAACCCACCCCGGTAACCATCATTTCTGTTTACTGCCATCTGGCAAGCGCTTCAGGAGCATGATGGCAAAAACTGAGAGACTGAGGAGGAGCTTCTTCCCTCAGGCCATCAGGCTCCTAAACTCAGTCTCATAACATCATTACATCCACAGGACTCAATTTAATAAACTGTAAACACATCCATTATTCTCCATCATCCACACTGCTGCTATGTGTACATACCCGGTACAACCTATTTGCACATTCTCTTGCACATCCGTGTTTTTTATTAATATTATTAATCCACAGTATACTGTATTGCACATTTTCTCTCATTGCACATCTTACTCATTTTATTATTTGTTCCCTTTTTCATTCTCACCTATATTTATATATATAATCTCTTGTGTTATGTTTCATTGCTTATGTTATTTTTATTTTCTATTTTATTATTATTATTTCTATTTTTTTTTGCACTTTCCATTGAGCGGACCTGTCCTGACCTACATTTCACTACTGATTATACCCCGTATGATTGTGTATGTGACAAATAATAAAGAACCTTGAACCTTAAATAAAGAACCTAGGTGTCAAATTATTTATTCCCAAGGATCTTAATGCTTGATTTAATATAAATCTTTCTCTTTCATATGCATCACACACTATAAGAACGTGTTCTATTGATTCAGCATGACCACATTTATCACACTTTCCAGTTTCATGTTTCCCCATTCATGTAGGCACTGATTTAGCAAACAATGTCCAATACACATCCTTGCCATTAAAACGTCATCTTTTCTATTGCCATACTTTCTTCTTTCTCTACCTACTTTCTCTTGAATGTGATATAAGTGTCTACCTTTTCTTCCACTATCCCACTCCTTCTGCCATTTCTTTCTTATTTCATTTGCAATTAACCCTTTTACTTCTATTTTACTCATTGACACTTTAATGTCAATTTGTGCATGTTTCAAAGCCAGTTTGCAAGTTGTCTTCACCACATCTAGATGCCTAAATGCATTGAGTTGCTGCCATGTGATTGGCTGATTAGCAATTTGTGTTAACAAGCAATTGAACAGGTGTACCTAATAAAGTGGCCGGTGAGTGTATATTCTTGAAAAAAATATTTTAAATTGAGTATTTTTTAAATACAATTGGGATTCTAACTTCTAGTCCTAGTAAATATATATATCAACATAAAACACTATATTTATAATAAATTATATTTATAATATTTAATAATTTATATATATATTTGTACACACGATACAATATATATATATATATATATATTATATATATATATATATATATACTGTATATATATTCCATTTACATTTATTTTTATATTTAATTTGCTTATACAATAAATTATAATTTAATATCAGAAGCTCTCACTATAATTTTAGCTTTGTGGATATTACAGTTTTGTGAGCTGCCTGCCTGTCTGCATGATAGGCAAGGCAAGGCAAGGTTATTTATATAGCATATTTCATACACAGTGGTAATTCAAATTGATAGGTTGTTAAAAAAAAACAGTTCACCCAAAAAAAATAAAAAAAATAAAAAATAAGCTCAGTGGGGTCCAGTATTGTTTTTAACCCCATTTTCTTTATTTTATCCACTAAAACTACCTCTATGATATCTATATAGGCAGCTCACTATGGTTTCCAACAGAGCTTGGTCGAATGCAAAACCAATACCACTTGTAAGATGATATTGCATGATGGATTCAACTCATCATCATCATCATCACCATTATTCTGCATTAACGATGCAGAATCTAGTCTCAGTCACTGAAGCCCTGCGAATTGCAAAAGCCGATTCCAAACCATCAGTCCTCATTCTGCTGGATCTGTCTGCCGCTTTTGACACTGTCAATCATCAGATCCCCCTGTCCACCCTCTTATCACTGGACATCACTGGGATTCCACTTCACTGGTTTGAATCCCATCTCACTGGTCGGTCTTTCAGGGTGGCCTGGGGAGGGGAGGTATCCACAGCACATCAACTGGTTACTGGGGTTCCCCAGGGCTAGGTTCTTGGACCCCTCCACTTCTCCACATACACTACATCACTGGGTCCCATCATACAGGCACATGGCGTCTCCTACCGTTGCTATATTGATGACACACAGCTCTATCTCTCATTTCGACCAGATGATCCAACGGTAGCTGCACGGATCTCAGGCTGCCTGGCAGACATCTCGGCATGGATGAAAGATCATCACCTACAGCTCAACTTGGCAAAGACTGAGCTTCTCATCTTCCCTGCCACTCCAACTCTACAGCATGACTTCACGATTCAGTTGGGTTCATCAATAATTACCCCATCAGCTTCGGTCAGAAATCTTGGTGTAATCTTTGATGACCAGCTGAACTTCAAAGAGCACATTGCAAAGACTGCTCGATCTTGCAGGTTTGCACTTCACAACATCAGAAAGATCAGGCCCTTTCTGACAGAGCATGCTGCACAACTTCTTGTCCAGGCCCTTGTCATTTCCAGGCTGGACTACTGCAATGCTCTTCTGGCTGGACTTCCATCAAACACAATCAAACCTCTACAAATTATTCAGAATGCAGCGGCACAACTGGTCTTCAACGAGCCCAAAAGAGCCCATGTCACACCTCTCTTTGTCTCCTTGCACTGGGTACCAGTTGCAGCTCGCATCAAGTTCAAGACACTGATGATTGCATATAGAACAACCACAGGCTCAGCACCCTCCTACTTCCACTCTCCAGAAGCCCCGCCTATTACACTATTACGAATCTACATCCCCAGAAGCCCCTCCACTTCCACTCACTATTACGAATCTACATCCCCTCCAGCCTCCTACTTCCACTCACTATTACGATCTACATCCCCTCCAGAAGCCCGCCTCTTCACTCACTATTACGTTACATCCTCCAGAAGCCCCGCCTACTTCCACTCACTAGAGCTACATCCCCTCCAGACGCCTCCACTCACTATTACGTCTACATCCCTCCAGGTACCATCACATTACAAATTTACATCCCTCCAGAGAGGCTCACGCCTCGTGGTAAACAGAGAGACTCACTCTCCAGACCGTTTTCATTCACCATTCCTGGCTGGTGGAATGATCTTCCCACGCCCATCCGGAACGCTGGATCCCTGTCAATCTTCAAGCAACAACTGAAAACTCATCTCTTTCAACACTACTCGACTTCATCCTAAACTTAAAAAAAGTAAAAAAAAAAAAATTCTCTCCTTCCCTTGCTAGCTTGTACTTATTTGAACAATGCCTAAGACTTGGTGTTAGGGGCACTTCCTCTGTCTGTTTGCCTCTTCAAAATAAAGTCGCTTTGGATAAAAGTGTCTGCAAAATGACTAAATGTAAATGTAATGCAAAATTAGATAATAATTATAATGTCTCCTTTCTGAATATTTTAGTGTGAACCAATTCATAAGAGGGTGGTCTTACAAGAGGAGTGCAGATGGGAGAATGAACACAGTATCTGTCTGCTCTGTCCTTTGTCTGAGGGACTTTGTGGCACAGATGGCACATTCTCACAGTTTTATTGTTTTTTTTTCACCCTCTTTTTCTGACATTTAGAATAGCGATGCTTATCGCCTGGAACATCTTGAATTGCTGCAGCTCCGCCAAATATTTAATGGCATCTCTGTACTTGTTTGTTTTCGTCTTCCCAAGTGCAATTGAAGTTGTCATAAAGATAGATTTGTACTGCTCTGGTAAATCTGTATTTGTGGAACATACAATTAGTCGGGTCATTCTGCAAAATGGGTGACAAAATTTTAAGAAGTGAACTCGATTTACAGACAACTCAATTTGAAGCCAATGTGAGCTTTTTTCATAATTATCGGCAAATGCAATCTATAAACATTGTTATATGATGCCAGTATATTTAGAATATTCTAAATAAATAAATAAAAGTAGATTTAAAGTCATCCGTCCAATCTATTCATGATTTCTGAAGTTAAAATGCAGTCATGATGCCACTATAGCACAGGCGATATGGTCTGTGTGGTAACGGCTGTATTCACTCAACCTCAAATATGGAAAAGTGTATGTAGTAGCTTCGGTGATGCCTAGAGAGAAATGTGCGTTAGTGTTTGTGTGGAAGCGCGTTTGCTGCACTTCTTAAGCATTTCTACAGATAAAAGTGCCTCCACTCTTATTAGCTAAATAACAACGCCAAGCAAACCGGATTTGCAGATAGCGTTGAGCATTATAGAAAAATATATCTATAGAGAGTGAAATGTCAAAAAAAAATTAGAAGACGTTGTTTGGGATGATTTACATGAAATTTAATCTCTAAAAGCTTGCATTACAAAAAAACGACATTTTGGGTTTTTAAAATAATAAGGTGAGCGCAATATATTTTTACATAGTTATAAAAAACAACAAAAAAAACAACAACAACACGGGTTGGGAGGGAATGGGAGTCCAATCAGTTTTTTCGTGGGATACGGGAAGAGATGTGTGATGTATTTTGGAAACAAATAGCCATGCGCCACCTTAAGTTCTCAAAGCCTATCAGGACATCCTGTTTCATTTTAATCTAGAAAGCCTTCATGATTAAAAAAAATTATCTATGCCCACCTCTAATTTAAAGGTCCCCAAACTGGAAGTTAAAATGCGAGCTCACAGGCGATCTGTTGACTTTAGCCAGACTGCTTTTTACCCTCCACTCTTATTAGCTCTAAAATGGCTAAAATTTATTTTTTCTTCCAATCAATACTGTTGTATCAGGCTTTCATTCATGGGGTTAAACACAGCTCTCTGTTGAAGTCTGTCAAAACAATTTTTTTGTTGTACCACATGTAAAACAAACCACATGTGTGTCTGTAACAGCTACACCCATGAGCACTGACAACGGCTCTGCATGGAGTTTTAGGTTAACCAAACTATGTTAAATCACTTAGAAATTATATGGATGCATGTATATAAATATATAGAAATGTATATATTTTGATATTATAGAACTACAGTGAAAACTCTGAAACCTTCTGTTAATAATTAATGTGTAGTGCTTAAAATATTTATAATATAGAATACAATTATTGTTACTACTGATAATGAAACTCTCTGAACATATTATTTTTAATACTGTATATTTTTTCAGTTTTCTCTGTAAATTTCCACTTTAAATGTACTTCTCAGTCCATCTTCTGTTGCGTTAAACATCATCCAGTAACACAAGTATGTGCTTGTTGGAAATAAGGTGTGCTTGTTGGAAATAAACACTTTCTCTCCTGTACAGCAGAGGTTATTGCATATGGCGCTCTGACGCTGGGAAACAGTCATGAATTTGCTTCAGCCAGCAGGACTTTCCATGTCAAGTGTGTGAGTGTGTTGTGGGTTTTATGGGCTGTTTTTGCTAATCCAGTGTGTCCTGATGCTTCACCGGAGGCCCGTTAACACACCCGAAGCTGCCATCTAATCACCACTCCTCTCTGTTTGCCTTTTATTGCCAATTGAGCTGCTCCGACGGCGGCTCGACTGCGATTGTGAAATTTAATGCAAGTGCGTTTTTACTGCGTCTTTTCCAGGACTTAATGAAAATACTTTCTGATCATATTGAACATTTACGATCGTTGTTTTCTTGTTTTATGGATTACTGAATGGTTGATGAATTATCATGGAACAATTTCCTCAGACAAAATATTGATGGTCATAAATACTGAATGATTAACATATTCATATGCCATGGTGGTACTGTTCACATAGCCGAAAAAGTAAAAAAAATATGGTACAATTTTTTGGAACAACGTTTAATTAATTATCCCATCTCTAATATTATGCTAATTTGTATTCATTATTTAGAAAAATATGAGTATTACTTGTCCAAAATAACAAAACAAAACCTTGTCTAAAGGCATAGTAATTTTTTAAACATAGTTAAAAATAACATTGTATCATATTTCAAAAATAATTTTTTTGTCATTTTCTAAAAAATAATAATAATCGATAACAGTCTAATTGTGATTGTAAGTGATTGCCATGTACTTCTACCATAGTATTTTTTATAAATATACAAAAGCAGTTATAAGTAACATGGTACTGAAAGATTACCATATTCATGTACCATACTGTTACTATACCCCCCCCCCCCCCAAAAAAAAAAAAAAACACGACAATACTATGATAAATGCCACGGTACTAGATAATTATCATATTATATACCATAGAATTAATAATATGTTCAAAAACCACACCATTAATAATAGTAATATTTTGCCAAATTGTAAAAAAATAACATTGATAATAGACTCTAAATGACTGTGAATTATCACCAAGTTCTTATACCATAGTATTACCGTAGTGCATGTCCAATACATGGCAATTCTATAGTATTTGAATTTAACTATATAAAAACGATATAAAAGTGTAAGTACCATGGTACTTAAAGATTACCATATTCATGCACCATAGTGATACTGTTTCCTAAAACATGGTAATACTATGGGCATTATAAGGAATTATTTTGAAATTAATGACAGATTGATTGTGATACTAAATGATTGCCAATCCAAAATCCAGTCATGTCCAAAAACATATGGTAACTTTAATTAATACAGAAAAAATATTAACTATGATAAATACCACAGTACTGAACAATAACAGTAGTATACACCATAGTGTTATTATGTTCAAAAACATGGGACCATATTTAAAAAATATATATTATTTTGAAACTGATAATAGATTGATTGTGATTCTAATTGATTGCCATACTCGTATTACCACATTTCCAAATACATGATATTTCTACTGAATTTGTATACAAAAACAATGATAAATACCATAGTACTAAATGACTACCCTATTCATTTACCATGGTGTATTCATCCAAAAACATAGCAGCATGTCCAGAAATGTGAATGGCAATGCTACGGTCCCTCAGGATTTCACTTGTCACACAACAGTTAGGTTGATATAATCAGACTGACATCGTTTCAGCATTTGCTCTTTAACAGAAGCATTAAACTCTCTCTAATTGAGCAGAGAGCTTTGCTTTAATGACCTCCCATCATGCCTTTTAAGACGACCCGGAGAGCGAGAGGGAGGCGCGTACGATTGAACAACACGAGAAAGTCTAGAGGAGATTAAGAAGACGAGGCTTTCTGAGGTTCCTCTTCGCTTCAGAGGAGAGGGATGTCACTTGATCAACAAAGAGAGAGGAATTTTACCGGCCTCTTCTGCCGGGACATGAATGGATTTTCCACTGGCGTGACGTGTGGGGAATTGCAAGCTGGGAATACATAAAGAAGAGGCCATTGAGATGCACTGCCAGTCGCTGGCACTCGCTCCATGTGACAACAGGGGTGGTGCGGTTCAATTACGTTAAATTAATTTACCCGGCGCTTCTGAATAACAATACGGCCTGCATTAATGAAGGGTACGTGTGAATGGATGGAGTGACAAACGCTTGGTCCTGAAATCAACAGAGAATGTACGAGCACAGGGATCGTTAAAAGGTCTGTCCTCGTTTATAGTTCAGCCAAAAATCAAACCAGACTACAAGTGGAGAAACTGCAAATCCCTCGTTGAGAAATGAAATGACTCAAACTTGTGCAGATGGGAAACTGCAAATGTTGAGAAATGAAATGACAAATGTTGAGAAATGAAATGACCCCCTTTCAATATAATAAAACTGCTCCAAAATGACACACCATGACGATAATCCATATGTGACCCTGAACCACAAAACCAGTCATAAGTGTCAATTTTTTTTTTTTCAGATTTATACATCACATGAAAGCTGAATAAATAAGCTTTCCATTGATTGTTAGGATCTGACAATATTTGGCCAAGATACAACTATTTGAAAATCTGGAATCTGAGGGTGCAACAAAAATCTAAATACTTAAATTTGCTAAAAATATGCCCGTGACTTAAGACTGGTTTTGTGGTCCAGGGTCACAAATGACTTTTGCATTGTATGCAATTAATGACTTTTGCATTGTATGCAATTAATGACTTTTGCATTGTATTAAATTTCTTCTGAAATCCTATGATCGATTTGTCAAATGAACAGACTGAAAATTAAGATGGAACAACTTAAATATGATACAAAAGTTATTGTCAATGAGCAAAATCCTGTGCACTGTATTCAACATTCGTTAAAGTCATACAACATTTGTGGGATGAACAGACTGAAATTTAAAGCAAGATATATGTGCACCCACTTCAATATAAAAAATACTGTAATTATTGTAATGATTGCCAATGTCACATTTATGACTCCAAAAAACATAAAAAATATCATATCTGTAGTCATTATGACTTGTGCACTGTCTTCTGAAGTCATATTTAAATAATTAAATATTGTATCCCTTTCAAATGACATTCAAAATGATTGTCAGTGATGTTAATGTGTTATTTAAAAAAACAAAACAAACATAAAAAGCACCATATTACGTAAATATTAGTATGATGTGTGAACTGTTTTCAGTGTCTTATTTGATGTGTGATGAACAGACCAAAATGTACAGTTACATCCATTAAAATGAGACAAAAAATATTGCTAATGATGTAAATTCTGTCTCCAAAATACATAAAAAGCACAATATCAATAGTCCATATGACTTGAGCACTGTATTTAATATCTGCTGAAGTCTGTGTGATAATGAACAGACTGAAATTTAGGCTGCATCCATTCAAATATGACAAAAAAAATATTGTCAGTTAAGAAAATGTATAATTTTTGCCTCGAAAATGACTAAAAAGCATCATATATAAGTAACTCATATGACTACAAATACATAAAAGCACCATATCAACAGTCCATATGACTTCTCCACTGTATTCGATGCGTTTACATGTAATACAACAGGATTATTGTGATGAATAGACTGGGGTTTCATACAGTTGCTTCCATTCAAAACTAGCAAAAAACTTTTAAGAATGATGTTTAATTTTCTTTTTTTTTGCCTCAAAAAAAGCACCAAAAAATGTGGTCCATACAATTCACGCGCAGCGGCATTTCAAACTGTGTGTAAAGGAGGTATAGTTGAATGTAAAATATTTAAGGAATGCAGTAAATTAAATAAATAATCACATTCATCCAGTTAATTGAAGAGATATTCTGCTTTTATTTATTGCAATTGAAATCTTACTAACAATCCTGGAATCGCTAAAGCCAGTTTCGATTAGATTAATTAAAATTGGAAATGCGCCTTTAAAAGTTTTATCGTTAATGCTATGAAACTTTACACGAAGGTTGTGCATTTGAATGTGTGAAAAACAACAGCTGCATTTATGTCTGTTAATCACACAAAGCATTCGCATCCGAAAAATCTAAATAATGTGAATGAAACATTTCACCAAACAAATGTTTTTGGGTGAAATCGGTCCTTTCAAGACTTCATGCATGACACCCATCTTTACACCGAGGAGATGCGCAAGCTGCGGTTGTTTATTCAAATACGACAGAAGGCACAATAACATATCCATTATTAAATGACTGAGCTGGAAGGATGTTGGTTTAGAAAATCCCGTTTTGTGGGTCCTCCCTGGAAAACGTCTTCCGAGGTGGTTAGGAAATGCCCACATTTATGCCCATTGTGGTATTCAGCTCATAAAAGCATCTGCTGAATCTGCAAAACAGCATGACGCAGCAGCAGGCCATGCAGCGGAGGAAGAAAAAAACAGCCGCTGACTGCACTGGTGTTTTATTCACCCTACTCAGCTGCACGGTAATTGTGGCTTTGGGGGAATAAAATATAGAGTGGCTATCTGAATGCACGCCTCCATTAAACTGTAACTTAAACCATCTGATGGAATGTCTTTGTGTTTTAAAGCTATTCAAACCCTTCACTGGCAGAGGCGGTTGGACGCTGTATCAGCCAGCGCTCAGCTAACAGACTTTGGGTTTGCTTCTTTCTTCCCAGCCACATCCTTTGTATTTTAAACGGATTTAGCCCGGGATGCCGCAGCCCGGGGACCGTAAAATGTCAACAGAGACTTTAAGAGAGAGCGGGGCGAACGTCAACAGAGCCATACAATGACAGATTGAGAAACGGAGGTTACGCAGCCACAAAAGGACATCGAAGGATGTCAAAACATTGATACTAATAACAATCTGAAACGTTTAGATGAGAATCTTAAAAGCCAGGGAATCCATGTAAACATATATGAAAAAAACAACAGTAGCTGTTTTTTTAGCAACAGCAATACAAAGTAAAAGTTACCAGTATACTAAACTGTAAGAAATTAACACTTTTATTAAATAAGGACACATGATCAAAAGTGACAGTAAATACATTTAAAATGTTTCTATTTCAAATAAATGCTGTTCTTTTGAACTTAGTATTCGTTGAATATAAAGCAGCACAACTTTTTTTCAACATGGATAACACTAAGAAATGTTTGTTGAGCAGTAAAACAAGTATATTATTATGATTTCTGAAGATCATGTGACACTGAAGACTGGAGGAATGATGCTGAAAATACAGATTTGATCACAGGAATAAAAGCCTTGGAGCAGAAGAGACATTCTTTCAAAAGCAATAATAATCTTACCGACCTCAAACTTTTGAATGGTAGCGTAAATACACAACACATTTATAAAATATATAAACAAAAAATCAATGCTTTATGCAATTGTAAATGTATGCACGTTTCTTTGGTAAAAGCAACTTCTCGGATGAGTTTGAGAAACTCTAGTTAATATAATCATGCTTAAACTAAAATCACGCTGAGCCTCGTTTCAACTTTATAAAAAAAGAAAGAAAATTAAGCCAAAAAAAAAGAATGAAAAAGTATTTTGTAGCCTGAAAGAAAATCCTCTGCTTAAATATTAACAGCTTCATATTGTAATATCACTAGTGCTGTGCTAAAAACCATCCCGAGTGATTGAGAGTCAGGTGGGTTTTTCTATTTATGACGCTATGGATGTATTCAGGGCACAGAATCTTAGCTCTCTGGCTGACCGAGGTTATAAAACGTCTTCATTTATTTCGCAGGATAATTACGCTTGGCATTAACAGACAAAAATGCGCCACTGGCAGCCTATGAGAGAACGGGATCCAGTTGTTTGGGTCAGAGCGCTTCTTGCCAAGTTCGACATAAAATCCTTCTGCCATATAATTAAAAAGTGGCTGCAGGAATGCATATTCCCATTTTACACGTACAAGTCCCCCAGCAGGCATATATATATAGACTCCTGATTCACATGAAGCTGACGGTGTAGCTTGAGAATGACCTGCAGATGTGGCTCTTATTCATCTACCGTTTCCCAAACCTCTTCATTTATTTCCATTTCTCCTCTGGCTGCTGTTAAAAGCCTCCGACATACACTGGAGATGGAGAGTATTATGGAAATGGCACTTCTAATAGCCAACGAAGGCATATATATTTGGTTTCCAAACAACTATCGGTTGCTAGATTAAATTCTGTTTATTTCTGCTGGAACTTTGTGACCGTATTCATCGCTTGATGCTAATGCAACGGCCATTTTTCTTCCTGTCGTCTTTCAAGACGTTGGGATGCAAATTAGGAGCAATCAGTGCTTGGAAAACATACTAAATCACAGGTGATGATTCATAATGGAAGAAGACAGTTTTCGATTCATGCATCAGTCAGCATGAGCATGTCAAGCGGCTGATTTTTAGCCAAATAAAAAGCTATTGATTTGCATGACATCCTACAAATCACCTGCAACCATGGGTTTCTCGTGTAACCTGCGTCATCCGCTTGTCATTCTGCTCTGTCTGTACTCATAAGCCGGAGACATCTGGAAGTCAAGTAATTAGTCAGACGAGTCTTCAAGCTAGATGAGGAACAGTCCGGTTCGATGCCTACACATAATAAAGTGGGTCTGCATTGAGCGAACGCCTCCGAAGCATCCTCCACAATATGGATTCCCATGAATTCAGCTACAGATCGTGTTTAGCACGGCTTCAACTTCTCGAAACTGAACGTGCACTTCAACAACACTTCGTAGAAGATTTTACTGGTCACATCTTTCTCCTAGGTGTATCATATAGTATAGAGCTATAAAATTAAGTACACTTGTCAGATAATTTGGTCTTGGATCAATTGATGAGAAATCGTACCCGTGGGAACTTTTTAGCGAGACGCAGAATACGTACCAATAAGTACATATCCCTGCAGTCTCCAACAGAAATGAACACTAGAGGTTGGTAAAACAGTGAGTACTAGTAATCATTTTCATACACTGTTATGATTACAGCTCCATATGTTTTGATTTCCGGATGTAACAACCGTGCTCGGTCGCTCATCCGGCACAGAATTGGAATTAGGATGCAGAATATTTGGGGACGAATCCCATAAAAAACATGACTCATGCTGAAAGATGAAATATTAAATTAACATTGTATTTAAAAATTAAAATATAAAAAAAAATATATATATATATTAAATTGAATTAAAAAATAAATAAAAAAATTCAACAAAATTAAATAAAATTAAATATCTCTAACTTTTAATTTCAAAAAGTTCATAATGTCTCCATTAATATCATTGCAGTGGGATTAGTGTGCGAAATTTCAGGATATAAAAAATATTAATGTAATTATATTTAATTAGGCTAAAATTTTACAAGACTACATTGTTTTTCAAATTTCAAAAATGTATTTAAACAAATATTTAAAATGTTTATAAAAAAAAGGTTGAATTTAATTGAATTGAATTTCTGTCTGCAACAGAAACAAGTTTCCAAAACACTTTTTATAAATAAAAAAGTGCTGTTATTGTAAAAGTGCTGTTATTGTAAAAGTGTCTGTTATTGGTCAACGAACTTACGGCCCCACCCCCAAACTCATGCCATTGGTTGAGCTAATGTTACTTTGCCAGGCTGCTCAAACAAACAGTTTTCAAACCACCACAGAATTGTGGGTTGGAATAAACTATACAAATGTCTTACAAACTATCTGCTTATTAAAATGGCCGTAGAAGAACATATTTTAACATTGCAAACATTACACACATCACCACTTACAACACTGAAACATTCAGAAAAATCCAGTCTGATTTCAGTTTAGGGAAGAATATAATTAGCTATGTTTCCTTCCAAGTTACACATGAAAGTTAAATATTTGGAAAATTTAATCCAGCAGTTTTAATGCGATTTCCCAATATTTGCATTAAAATACATGGATAGAAGCCTGACTACCGATGTCTGTGATGTGAATGATGTAAGACATAAATCTATCAGTGCTTAACGAGTATGACAGCTTATGTTATCTGCGTGTACTTTAACACACCTCCAGCTCACCTTCCTGGTGCTATTTCGTGTCTTCAGCATGAAGAGGCTCGTTACTTTAAACGGCTTGTTCTCATTCACTCGG
The DNA here is from genome assembly GCA_027422405.1 of Ptychobarbus kaznakovi. Classification (NCBI taxonomy): domain Eukaryota; kingdom Metazoa; phylum Chordata; class Actinopteri; order Cypriniformes; family Cyprinidae; genus Ptychobarbus; species Ptychobarbus kaznakovi. The sequence goes on along the minus strand of CM049799.1, from coordinate 17,839,021 downwards.
CTCCCAAGAGGACGCCTATAAGTCTCAGGGCTAAGTGCTTCCATTAAAACTTCAATGAGCTATAAAACCTATGTAAATTAATTTCCTTAATCATACTTATGATATTTGGGGGTCACATACAGCAAACTGCTTTTAGTTACAAAAGTGCTCCCTTAACAACTTCCCCATTCTCACACAGCACAGGAAGCTCTTTCCAGATCTCTGATCCAAATCATTTCAGACATTTAAAGCTCCAGAGATCAAGATATACTTAAAACATTTCCATATTTGATTTTATGGACCTTTTGTTTACTTTTGTATGCAAAATTATTTTGGTCGCCACTTGAAATGCATCATAAGTTCCTCAAGAAAACAGTTGCTTTACCAGCTTGTGTAACCAATCATAAACATTGAGCATAGAGAAATAATACAACAGCACACTGCTAAAACGTCTTACTGTTATTACATATACAACAGCACACTGCTAAACTTCTTACTGTTATAACATATACAACAGCACACTGCTAAACGTCTTACTGTTATTACATATACAACAGCACACTGCTAAACGTCTTACTGTTATTACATATACAACAGCACACTGCTAAACGTCTTACTGTTATAACATATACAACAGCACACTGCTAAACATCTTACTGTTATAACATATACAACAGCACACTGCTAAACGTCTTACTGTTATTACATATACAACAGCACACTGCTAAACGTCTTACTGTTATTACATATACAACAGCACACTGCTAAACGTCTTACTGTTATTACATATACAACAGCACACTGCTAAACGTCTTACTGTTATTACATATACAACAGCACACTGCTAAACGTCTTACTGTTATAACATATACAACAGCACACTGCTAAACGTCTTACTGTTATTACATATACAACAGCACACTGCTAAACGTCTTACTGTTATAACATATACAACAGCACACTGCTAAACGTCTTACTGTTATAACATATACAACAGCACACTGCTAAACGTCTTACTGTTATAACATATACAACAGCACACTGCTAAACGTCTTACTGTTATTACATATACAACAGCACACTGCTAAACGTCTTACTGTTATAACATATACAACAGCACACTGCTAAACGTCTTACTGTTATACATATACAACACAGCACACTGCTAAACGTCTTACTGTTATAACATATACAACAGCACACTGCTAAACGTCTTACTGTTATTACATATACAACAGCACACTGCTAAACGTCTTACTGTTATAACATATACAACAGCACACTGCTAAACGTCTTACTGTTATAACATATACAACAGCACACTGCTAAACGTCTACTGTTATAACATATACAACAGCACACTGCTAAACGTCTTACTGTTATAACATATACAACAGCACACTGCTAAACGTCTTACTGTTATAACATATACAACAGCACACTGCTAAACGTCTTACTGTTATTACATATACAACAGCACACTGCTAAACGTCTTACTGTTATAACATATACAACAGCACACTGCTAAACATCTTACTGTTATTACATATACAACAGCACACTGCTAAACGTCTTACTGTTTATAACATATACCAGCACACTGCTAAACGTCTTACTGTTATTACATATACAACAGCACACTGCTAAACGTCTTACTGTTATAACATATACAACAGCACACTGCTAAACGTCTTACTGTTATTACATATACAACAGCACACTGCTAAACGTCTTACTGTTATAACATATACAACAGCACACTGCTAAACGTCTTACTGTTATAACATATACAACAGCACACTGCTAAACGTCTTACTGTTATAACATATACAACAGCACACTGCTAAACGTCTTACTGTTATTACATATACAACAGCACACTGCTAAACGTCTTACTGTTATAACATATACAGCACACTGCTAAACGTCTTACTGTTATTACATATACAACAGCACACTGCTAAACGTCTTACTGTTATAAATATACAACAGCACACTGCTTTACTGTTATTTAATATAACAACAGGGGCTGCTAAACGTCTTACTGTTATTACATATACAACAGCACACTGCTAAACGTCTTACTGTTATTACATATACAACAGCACACTGCTAAACGTCTTACTGTTATAACATATACAACAGCACACTGCTAAACGTCTTACTGTTATTACATATACAACAGCACACTGCTAAACGTCTTACTGTTATTACATATACAACAGCACACTGCTAAACGTCTTACTGTTATAACATATACAACAGCACACTGCTAAACGTCTTACTGTTATAACATATACAACAGCACACTGCTAAACGTCTTACTGTTATAACATATACAACAGCACACTGCTAAACGTCTTACTGTTATTACATATACAACAGCACACTGCTAAACGTCTTACTGTTATAACATATACAACAGCACACTGCTAAACGTCTTACTGTTATAACATATACAACAGCACACTGCTAAACGTCTTACTGTTATAACATATACAACAGCACACTGCTAAACGTCTTACTGTTATTACATATACAACAGCACACTGCTAAACGTCTTACTGTTATAACATATACAACAGCACACTGCTAAACGTCTTACTGTTATAACATATACAACAGCACACTGCTAAACGTCTTACTGTTATAACATATACAACAGCACCTGCTAAACGTCTTACTGTTATAACATATACAACAGCACACTGCTAAACGTCTTACTGTTATTACATATTACAACAGCACACTGCTAAACGTCTTACTGTTATTACATATACAACAGCACACTGCTAAACGTCTTACTGTTATAACATATACAACAGCACACTGCTAAACGTCTTACTGTTATATCATATACAACAGCACACTGCTAAACGTCTTACTGTTATAACATATAACACAGCACACTGCTAAACGTCTTACTGTTATAACATATACAACAGCACACTGCTAAACATCTTACTGTTATTACATATACAACAGCACACTGCTAAACGTCTTACTGTTATAACATATACAACAGCACACTGCTAAACGTCTTACTGTTTATTACATATACAACAGCACACTGCTAAACGTCTAACTGTTATAACATATACAACAGCACACTGCTAAACGTCTTACTGTTATTACATATACAACAGCACACTGCTAAACGTCTTACTGTTATAACATATACAACAGCACACTGCTAAACGTCTTACTGTTATAACATATACAACAGCACACTGCTAAACGTCTTACTGTTATAACATATACAACAGCACACTGCTAAACGTCTTACTGTTATTACATATACAACAGCACACTGCTAAACGTCTTACTGTTATAACATATACAACAGCACACTGCTAAACGTCTTACTGTTATAACATATACAACAGCACACTGCTAAACGTCCTTACTGTTATAAATATACAACAGCACACTGCTAAACGTCTTACTGTTATAACATATAC